>JAQPPZ010003942.1:0-84113 GCA_028583015.1 Wollemia nobilis
CGATAATGGACTCAAACAGATGGTTGATAGAGATATCATTGAAATTTTGGGACAACTTCTTAGCTTCCTAAACAATAGTTTTGACATTCCAAGGGGACACCCTATTGTTTTTAAGAGTATTTATAATGTTCAAATAATATCCCTCAATAAAAAGGTTACCTTTAAAATCCTTGAGAATATCTAGCCCTCTCCATAGTGCATGACCTTCATCAAAATGATTTTTTTGGTACCCCAGATTCTCAGCATAAGCCATAATAACTTGACCACTACTATCTCTGACTAGGCCACCTGCACCAACATCCCCTAGGTTTCCTTTGGAGGCACCATAAAAATTAAGTTTCAACCACTCACTTGGGGAAGAATATAATGGGCACCCACTCTAGGATGGGGGGCTAGTAAACTAGAACTGGAGTTGCAGGGAATATTTAAATAAGAGAATAAAATAGACTCCCATCTAGAATCAAGTGGTTTTGAACAAGAGAAGAGCTAGAAATTCTTGATAGCAAAGGCAATATCTTTGTTGACTAAAAATATGGGATCATTAGATGAGGAATACAAAACCATTCTATTTCTTTCAATCCACAATTGTCATAAGTTATGATGAAGGCTCGTTTTCTATAAAGAAGATAATTTGAGATTTTTGAATGAGCAGGCCATTGGATGAAAAGGTGACTCAATGAATTAGGAGGAATCCAAGAGATATGAAAAGTGGATATAAGGTGATCCAAAGCTATCTTATAGAAAGAGAACTCTAGAAGGAGATGATTGGCATATTCCCAAGCATTCATGCACAAATAGCTTTCATTGGGGATAGACATGCCCCTTTTCATAATGTTATCAATCATTAGAATCTTATTTTGAATGCCTAACCAGTTAAAATGAGCATATTTCAAAATGAGGTATTTAATACAAAATCGATCATAAGGGATATGGACCACTTGATAATAAATAGTCAGATCATAAGTAGTTTTAACAGTGAACAACCCATAATCAATTTCTTTCTAAAAAAGATAGTCGAGGGAATTACTAGTGAGGATGATTGTTGTATTTAGAATGGTTTTGAGAACTTTTGAGGTAGTATATATTTGACCATTAGCACATGGAATATGAAAATATTTCCAACTCTTAGAATCTGATGAAATATCGATGAATTATTCAACCTTACTACCAATTAAAGTATCCAGGAAAGGCTGTAAGACATCAATTTCATTGTTCTTTGAAAGTGATTGATTAGAAATCCACCTGTCAGTCCAAAAATTAATTTTTCTCCCTTTTCCTAGTTGAGATCTTATCCCCTTCTGAATAAGATATTTGGTTTGGATAATTGATTTCCAAAAAGTAGACCCATATCTAAGAATATCATCATCTAGGAAATAGTGACTTTTAAGATATTTTATGTTCACAATTGAGACCCATTCAAGGTTGTTGTTGGTGAAAACCTTCCATACTTGCTTGGCTAATAAGATTGTGTTCATAGTAAAAAACACTTTGAAGCCCCATTCCCCCCTAACTTTTTAAGGAGCACATCTTGTCCCAACTGACAAGATGAAATCTTTTCCTATCCTTGGTACTTGCCCACAAAAATCTCTTCTGGATTTGCTCAATTTTCATGAAACAGGAGTAATAATTTTGAATATGCACATGAAATAAATGAGAAATATTTGGAGATAAGCCATTTTTAGGGTGGCTTTGGCTTCTTGAGAGAGGAGGGTCCCTTTCCAACCTATAAGTTTTTTGTTAATCCTTTGAATAACATTACTCCACATGGATTCCTTCGTAGCACTGGTGAAAAGAGGGAGGCCCAAATATTGAGTAGGTAACTGAGATATAACACATTGAAAAATGCATGCAATATTTACTTATCTCTCTTGGTGAGTGTTGATGAAATAGATTTTTCTTTTAATATAATTTATTTTCTAACCTGTGGCCTCCTCATAAGTATCAACGATACTCTTTATGGATTTTGCTTCCCACACAACAACATGAGTAGCAATGATGGTATCATCAACGAACTACTGGTGAGATAGAGATCTTAAATTGGATGTAGCCTTAATACCTAAAATTATACCATTGGAGAAAGCATTTTTGAGCGCTCTACCCAAGGATTCAGCAAGAATGATAAAAGTATGGGGAATAGAGGATCTCCCTTCCTAAGGCCCCTATTACTAGGGAAAAACCTTACTGTAGATCCATTTACTAGGACTAAAAACCAAGTATTAGAGATAAAATTACAAACAAGATCAATCCATTCCCTATAAAATCTAAATTTGAGAAGGACAAAAATCAATAAATCTCTATTAACTCTATCAAATGCCTTATTCATATCAATTTTGAAAAACATGGTAGTTTTTTGGTTAAGGCTGGGAGAATGAAGGACTTCATATAACGCGATAACACCATCAATAATATTTCTTCCTTTGATAGAGCTACCTTGATAAGGTTTACGATCTAAGGAAGGATGTCCTTGAGTCTTGTAGCCATGGCTTTAGTGAGATTTTTTTAAGTAACATTGTAAAGACTCATGGGTCTGAAATTTGACATAGATTTGTAAACAAACCCTTTAGGAACAAAGGCAATGAAAGTGGAGTTGATACTTTTGGGTATAGATTTAGTTTTCTGAAGTTCAATGATGGAATTATAAATGTCAGACCCAATTATGTAACAAAAAATATGGTAGAACTATGGGGGAAACCCATCAGGGCCTGGGGTTTTATTAGGGTGCATAAAAAAAGGTCCTATTTAATTTCATCAAGGGTGAGGGATTTGATAAGATTCATATTCATATATGAAGTGACTATGCCAGGAATATGGTGGAGCAAATATCTACCAGCCTGGGCAGTATTTTGGGTATTGGCTCCCAAAAGGCCTACAAAGAAAGATGAAGCTTCATTTCAAATCTCAAAAATATTCTTGATGAAGGTGCCATCACTTCTATTTAATTCTTTAATTTTGTTCAAACTTCAATGCCTAAGGGTAGTGGCACGAAAGAATTTTATGTTAGAGTCCCCATATTTGAGCCAAAGGGCCCTTTATTTTTGCCTCGAAAAAGTCTCCTCTTTAGCCAGTATATTATGATAGTCTACAAGAACCTATCTGTCTCAATTTGTTTGTTGTTCATTGAGCTGCCCTTTATGAATTTGAATTTCAATACATTTTATCTTTTACAAAATCTTCTCCTTATTTTCAAATATGTTACCGAAAACATCTCTATTCCAGACTCATAGATTATCTTTGATACACTTAAATTTTTTAGAAACCCTAAAAATAAAGGATCCATGATAGTCAAATTACCACTAGTCAGCAATTTGCATTCGTAAATCTAGGTGTTGAGTTCACATAGCTTCAAATATTAAGGGGATTTTGAAACAATGACCTTTATCAACTTCAAACAATAAAGGACAATGATCAGATCTAACTCTAGGAAGATAGATAAGAGTGTCATCACCCATCATCAATATAGCTTCTTGAAACAAAAAACCCTATCAAGTTTAACATGAATGTATTGATCCCCAATTCTCTAGTTGCTCTAGGTGTATTTTACCCCTTTAATCTGAATATCTATCAGCTCACAATCAGTGACAGTTATAAAAATCCTTAATAATTTTTTAGGGCATTAGGTTCCCTCCTTGTTTTACAGAAGGAAAAAGGGGAGAGTTAAAATCTCTAGTGATAATCCATGAAAGGTTTAAGAAAGCACTTCTCATATGACTCAAATTATCCCATAGGCCCCTACAACTAAGAGGATTGTTAGGGGCATAGACATTGGACAGAACCTAAGAGAAATTACTACTTTTATAGAAAAACATCATATTGAGAACCCTATCAAAAGAGGAAATAATTCTACCTTCTAATTTTTTTGAGTCCCAAATACAAAGAAGTCCCCTAGATGTACCTTGAGTGGGGTGAAAAGCAAACTCACCATTTTTCCAGATAGAATTTATGATTTTCTGGATTTTATTTTGGTCAATATTAGTTTCTTGCAGAACTATGATAGTGGGTCTATGTTCTTTTCTTAGAGTGCAAACAAGCCTTTGCTTGACAAGACTATTGAGGCCTCTCACATTCCATGAGAGGATCCTCATTTAGAATTTTTGAAGAAGTTTCAGCCTCCCTTAGATTACTGCAAGAGAGGTTTGGATCTTTTTTATTCATCCTTCTCCTGTTTGAGAATATATTGGAAAAGGGTTTTCAGAGTACCATTTGCAATATCATTTTCTATTTTCATTTTCTTTGGATTGTTTATAGAGGATCTTCCCTTTTTTCTTTTTACTATCGATGTCAACAGAATATTTCTTGAGACTTATAGTGTTAATGGGGCTAAAATTATATTTATATTCTCTCTCCACTTTTTTGATATGGGACTGCCAATTTCTATATACCCCTCAAGGGTGGATGGAGGTTTTGAGATAGTATTTTAGGGCCCATATTTTGTCAGGGATTAAGGCTCATCTTGATCTAAAACTAGAGTTTCAGCTAGATGTGAGGTAATGTCATCCTCACCAGGTTTAATCCCATAAAAAGTAGTTCCTTTTAAAACATCAAAATGATTTTGGAAGGAAAAAATGGAACTCACCTTTGGATTATCATTATTTTAATCTTGGATTTCAATATCCTTTCATTTGGAATTTTCTAGAATTTGATCCTTCTTTTGGTAGTATTTGCTTTTTTTCTTGCCTTGTAGGGGTCTGCCTTATTTTTGCCCATTTTGCAACCCACTTCGAGAAGTATTTGAGAATTTCATATCCTTTGAGTTTCTTAATAATGGACATTGGGTTTTGATATGGCCCTGAGCCTTCCATTCAATGTAGAATGTAAAATTATTCTCATATTCTATGGCCTAACATCTGTGATAGGAGCCATAAACCAAATTTATTTGAGTAGGAATATGGGAATCTAGATTGATGTTAATATAAATTCTAGTATGTACCATGCAAGTGTATGCTCTAGTCATCAGGTCGATTGCAACCAACTCACCTATATATTTGTCAATACCCTTTAAAATATCTTCATGCCAAAAATGGGAAGGTAGATATGGTAACCTAACCTAGATTGGTATGAAATTTATTCTTAGCATCTTGGGGTTGAAATATTCACCCCACCTTTGAAAAAATACTCTTCTGATCGAAGAACCAAGGACCCCTGATAAGAATCTGGGAGGCCTATTTGTTGGCAATTTGAGTTATTTTATGTTGTCATTGATGTCACATGGATCACTGATGTCATATGGATCACTTTGAGTTTTAGTGGGCAAATGATATTTTGGAAAGCATGGATAAAATTAGGGTTTTTGTGAAAACCAAGGCATGCTAAATTAAAGGTTTTATTTAAAACCATGGATGGCAGATTTGAAATGGGTTTTTCTTAAAACCTAGGTTGGCCTTTTTTTTCATTGAAAAAGGTGCCCCGGTGATGGAGATATTTAATTTTAAATATTTAGTTTAAATTTTAATTATTTAAAATTAAAATAAAATTTAAAATTTAAAATTAAAGTTAGCGCCGACGTCTAAAGAAAGAGGAAAAATCAATAATGCGTCGACGTCATCAAAAATGAGGAGAATACTATATAAAGGGGGATCCTAAGGTTCATTTGAAATTTATCCTTGCTCGTGTTAATCGTTGGCTAAGCATCCGAAGAGAGCTCATGCAAAAATCATTTTGAAAATGGAGACAATGAATAAATCCAAGGTTGGTCAAAATCCCAAAACATTGTGGGCAGAGTGGTGCATTGGCAATTAGATTTTTGTTAAGGTGTATGGCAGCGCTTTACATCAAGGTTCGAATCTCCTTGACTGCATTCGAAGGCATTGGAAGGAAAGTGCTCAAAGCACTTTTGGTTTGCGTGGAAGGGAGGAATGACTTAAGGCATGTCGTGCCTTTTCCTTTCGAATGAGCAGCTAGCTCATGTGGAAACCTTATCTGTTGCTAAGGCGCTCGTTGTGTGGGCAATTTGGGGGTTTGAATCCCCTTGAGGAGGTAATTTCTTTTTGCTCTTTTTTAATTTCGTTGATGCCCTATGATGGGAGTTATAAGGTGGTTAAGGAATAATTAAAGTTTTTAATTAAACTTTATTTTTATAAGGGATGTGATTATTATTTCAGAGGTGGATGAGTTTTTGATTTATTTTGATATTTATGAAATTGAAAATTAAGATTTAGGAGAAATAAGGAGTTGTTATAAAATATTTTTGAGAGCCTTATTGATTATTATTTTTTATAAGGGTTTTTATTAAAAAATGACTTTGGTCGATGTGTTTATTAAGTTGGAGTAAAAAAGTATAAATTGAGTTATGCTTATCTTGTGATTATTATTTGAAGTCCACTAACCCTTATTGAGATTGGAAAGGAAAGTTGTGCTTTGTGTGGCAGATTTTGTGGACAACTTCTTGGCATCAAAAAGGTATGGGCACATTCTCCTATTGATTTTTTATGGTGGTTGATTTTTGAAATATCATTGGAGTGAAAAGGATTGATTGTGGTTTCCTTTTCAAAATTGGTTGGTTGAATGCTTCAAGGTTTTCTAGTTTGAGAGTTGTGTTTAAACCTTGTTTTATAAGCATAGTCGTTGAAGCCAATTGGTTGTGAAAGAACTTGAAAATAACATGAGTATCATTGTTATGTGAGATTTGTGGTTGAGCATTGTTGGAAACATTTGAGTTGGTTGATACATGGTTGGACTAGGGTTTTTGTGAGAAAGAGTAGTCCCTTGTGGTGATTGGTTGAGTTGAGTTTATTGAGCCTAGTCAAGTGATTGTGTGAGGTGATTGGTCAAGTTCCAAGAAATAAACTATTCCATAATTCGGATTTGAGTTGAGAGTGAGATTAGAATATATTGAGTCTTTAAAAATTCTTTGTATGCTTCTATGAGTTTACTTGAGTTGAGTTGATATTGATCTTAGAATATATTGAGTCTCTAACAATTCTCTTTATTCTTCTATGAGTTGACTTGAGTTGACTTGAGATTGATTTGAGTTGATTTGAGTTAATATTGAGCTTAGAACATATTGAGTCTCTAACAATTCTCTTTATGCTTATATGAGTTGATTTGAGTTGACTTGAATTGAGATCATTGTGGATCATTGTTGTCATCCATTGAAGAGTAGATTGCCATTCATTTTTGAGTTCATATTTGATCTTTGACTTGATATATTTGTGGATGATATTTGAGTACTACTTGAGCATGATTGATTGAGCCTTTGAGAAGGCTTTATGGACAACTTTGTGGATAGTTTTGGGATAGCTTTGCGGACATTTTTGGGATAGATTTGTTGGAGTATATTTGAGCAAGTTCATGGTGAGCTTCCTAGAGCAGTTTTGGGCAAGTTATTGGTGAGCTTGCTAGAGCATATTTGGGCAAGTTCTTGATGATCTTCCTAGAGTATATTTGGTCAAGTTCTTGGTGAGCTTGCTAGAGCATTTTTGGACAAGTTATGTGTGAGCTTGTTATTAAATTTTGGACAAGTTTTGTGTGAGCTTGTTCTTCATATTTGGACAAGTTTTATGTGAACTTGTTATTCAATTTTTGACAAGTTATGTGTGAGCTTGTTATTCAAATTTGGAAAATTCTATGTGAACTTGTTATTGCCTAGATTTGAGTAGATCAAAGAAATCATTGTAATGGATAAGGATCCTTATTTCTGTGTGAAATATTATAAGGATATTATCTGGTGGAGTACCCCACATTGGGGGAACCATGTTAAATATTGTGTCTCAATTGTGTGTGGTGAATTGTGCTCTTGCTTACTACTTCTATCTGAGTTATTAATACACACTGCTATATTTGGTTATTGCAATTAAGGACATCAATTGATATTGATTTGGAAATAAAGTAAAAATTGGTCTTATACTGTTCACCCCCCTCTTAGTATAAGCTTGTGTTCTTCAATTGGTATTAGAGTGGGTTCCTTCAAAAAGTCTAATAGCTTGAGGGTAGATTCTACAAAAATACAAATGTCTTCACATAATAGATCATCTACAAATAAGGCTCCATTGTTTTATGGTAATAATTATGCTTTCTCGAGCATGAGGATGAAGAACTACTTGATATCACAAGGATATTAGGTATGGTAAATGGTTGAAAAAGAGTATAGGGTTTAAGGTGATCTTGAGGCAAATAAGACTATCAGGAAAGTGGTTGAGATCAATGCAAGAGCAATGAATTGTATTTTGAGTGGGATACGAGAGATATATTTTGCAAAGGTTATGGTATGTAATTCAGCTAATGAGATGTGGACCAAGTTGTGGAATACTTATGAAGGATATTCTAAGGTAAAGTTGGAAAAACTATAAACTCATAGAAAAATATTTGAGGAATTGAAAATGGAAAATTTTGAAGATATTACAAAGTTTTTACTTCATGTTGATGATATTACTAACACCATGAGAGGCCTAGGTTTTGAGGTGAAAGAATCAGAAGTTACTCAAAAGGTTTTGAGATCACTTCCCATGAAATATGATTCTAAGGTTTCAGCAATAGAAGAAACAATGGATATCAACAAGCTAACAATGGAAGAATTGCAAGGAACTCTTACAGCTTATGAGATGAGGGTAAGTAAGTATAAGGTTCCAATAAAAGATATTGCATTCAAGGCTTCAGAAAAAGAGAAAGGGAAAGTTTCAAAAACAATTAGAGGTTCAAATAATGATGAGGAAGCTAACTTCAAAAAAAGGAATAAGGACTCAAATAATTTCAAGGATATAAGGAAAGTTAGATGCTACAAGTGTGGTGATCTTGGTCACTATGCATACAAGTGTCCACATGAAGAAAACAATGATGATGAAAAATAGGGTCACAGAAGAAAATAAGATGGAAAAAATAAGCATGACAAAGATGACATATACAAGCAAAACAAGTATGAGAAAAAGAAAATTTTTCGTAAGGCAAAGAAATCTTACTACATTGTAGAAGCAAGTGATAGCTCAAATCATAGTGATAAAGACAAATCATATGATGAAAAGAAGAACATCTCTTCCTAGGAATAGAAGGTGAAAGAGAGAAATGCTTTGTGTATGGTCAAAGAGATCACAGATCAGGATATTCCAATGGTTTTAGTGATAGTGAATATGAGATGACACATCAAGGAAACATGTATGGTCAAAGAAATCTTGAGAGTTTGTTTTCTATAGAGGATTATAATGATCTTAGTGATAGTGAAGATGAAGAAGGTTTTTTCTATGGAATAAGAGAAGTAGAAGAAGAACATTCACTCCAAATAGAAGAATTTAAGCAAGAGGATATTGTCTTAGTTGATCTAAAGGAATACTTCAATGTTATCCATAAGAAACTACAAGAGGTTAAAGAGAATATGAAATAATTGAAATGTTCCTTACTTGAGAAATTTTATCCATCATATGACTCAAAAGGTCAAGATATTTTCACTAAGAAGGAAACATGTGTTTCAAAGGCTATAGATATGGATGTCAAGTTGCTACTTGACACAAATAAATAAAAATAAGAGGAAGATTCCAAAGCACCAAAGGTCTCATATTTCAAGTTTGGGGAATCACACTCAAAAGGAAAGGAAGTTCTAAAATATGAAAGCAAGGAAGCACCTAAGATTTGTGAGGAAAGTTCCAAACTTCCTATGGCTCCAAATATTCGGTTTGGATCTTGTTTTGAGATAGATGAATCAAGTTCAAAAGAAAAAGAAATTCTTGAAGAGGAAAGCAAGGAAGAAACTAAGGAAGAGGATTTAGATGCTACAAAGAATGTTCAAGGATGCAATGCACAAGTTGAAAATTATCATAAGGATAATGGTCAAGAAAGGTATGAGGAACCAAGGCATGAACAAAGGGCTTTTCAAGGACATTGTTTTTCTTGTAATGGATTTGGAAACAAGGTTAGACACTACAGGATCCATGGATCAAAGAATTTTGATTTTTCTAGAAGAAACTTCAAAGGAAGAAGGTATGGTTTTTAGGGAATTGCTTCTCATGTAATAGGATTGGTCATAGAGATTTTTAGTGCAAAGGAAATGAGCAACATGGTTTTTGTTTTAGAGCTTCACAATTCAGAATTCATGGTCATAATGGTCATGAAAACAGAGCTTCATAATATAGGGTTCAAGAAATGAATGGATATGGAAATAATTTTAAGAATGAATTTAGGACATGGGCACCATCCAAAGGCTACAATATCAAGTGTTTTTTTTTTTAAGCAAAAAACTCCTTGCGGGGCCTCCTTGGTCTGAGATAAAAGGGGGGGTCTCCACCATCAAATTCCAGAGTCACACCCCCCCCCCCCCCGCCCAACATTATCAATTGGGTTTTGGATACCCAATTCAGCTTTTTGGGGGGGGTGGGCGACTCCCTTGGAGGATTGCCCTCTCCTCTCCAACTCACCTAAAACACCTGGGTACAATATCAAGTATTTTAATTGCAATAACTTTGGGCATATTGCAAAATGGTGTAGGACTCAATTCCAAACAGGTTCAAGGCAAGAAGGTCAAACATGTTCAAGGCAAGAATATCAAGTAACTCATCAAGATAAGGATATAAGAAAAACATGGAAGGAAGTTGATAGAGGAAAGAAAAAATGTAATATGGGAGTAAAAGTACTCCCACCCAAAAATTAATCACCTCAAAAGAGAGGGTGGTGAGGGGTCTATGCTTAAGAGTCATATATTTTAGCCCCATTGGTGTCCCTTTTGCCATTGATGTCAAAGGGGGAGATATTTGAGTAAGGGGGAGAGAAATGAGTTAGGGGGAGCAGCATCCAAAGAGAGCATTGAGTTAGGGGGAGCAGCCTCCATAGAGATTATTGAGTCAGGGGGAGCAGCTTTGATTCTCAGAGATGGTTTTTACAGTGATTATGGTTTTTGCATTAAATGT
Organism: Wollemia nobilis; assembly: GCA_028583015.1. Taxonomy (NCBI): domain Eukaryota; kingdom Viridiplantae; phylum Streptophyta; class Pinopsida; order Araucariales; family Araucariaceae; genus Wollemia; species Wollemia nobilis. The sequence goes on from JAQPPZ010003942.1 coordinate 10,827, forward strand.
GTTGCCATCAATGACAAAGGGGGATTTTGTTGGAAATTTGAATTATTTTATGTTGCCATTGATATCACATGGATCATTGATGTCATATGGATCACTTTGAGTTTTGGTGGGCAAATGATATTTTGGAAAGCATGGATAAAATCAAGTTTTTTGTGAAAACCAAGGTAGGAAAAATAAAAGGTTTTATTTAAAACCATGGATGGCAGATTTGAAATGGGTTTTTCTTAAAACCCAAGTTGGCCTTTCGTTTCATTGAAAAAGGTGCCCCGATGACGGAGATATTTAATTTTAAATATTTAGTTTAAATTTTAATTATTTAAAATTAAAATTAAAGTTAGCACCGACATCTAAAGAAAGAGGTAAAATAAATAATGCGCTGACATCATCAAAAATGAAGAGAAGACTATATAAAGGGGATCTTAAGGTTCATTTGAAATTTATCCTTGCTCGTGTTAATCATTGGCTAAGCATCCGAAGAGAGCTCATGCGAAAATAATTTTGAAAATGGAGATAGTGAATAAATCCAAGGTTTGTCGAAAGCCCAAACAATTGTGGGCAGAGTGGCACATTGGCAATTGGCTTTTTGTTAAGGTGTGTGGCAGCGCTTTACGTCAAGGTTCGAATCTCCTTGACTACATTCGAAGGTATTGGAAGGAAAGCGCTCGAAGCGCTTTTGGTTTGTGTGGAAGGGAGGAAGGACTTGAGGCACATCATGCCTTTTCCTTTCGAATGAGCAGCTATCTTGTGTGGCAACCCTAGCCATGGCTAAGGTGCTCGTGGTGCGTGCAAGTTGGGAGTTCGAATCCCCTTGAGGAGGTAATTATGTTTTGCTCTATTTTAATTTTGTTGATGCCCTAGGATAGAAGTTATAAGGTGGTTAAGGAATAATTAAATATTTTAATTAAACTTTATTTTTATAAGGGTTGTGATTATTATTTCAGATGTGGATGATTTGTTGATTTATTTTGATATTCATGAAATTGAAAATTAAGATTTAGGAGAAATTAGGAGTTGTTATAAAATATTTTTGAGAGCCTTATTGATTATTATTTTTTATAAGGGTTTTTATTAAAAAGGACTTTGGTGGATGTGTTTATTAAGTTGGAGTAAAAAGGTGTAAATTGAGTTATGCTTATCTTGTGATTATTATTTGAAGTCCACTAACCCTTATTGAGATTGGAAAGGAAAGTTGTGTTTAGTGTGGTAGATTTTGTGGACAACTTCTTGGCATCAAAAAGGTATGGGCAAATTATCCTATTGATTTTTTATGGTGGTTGATTTCTGAAATAGCATTGGAGTGAAAAGGATTGATTATGGTTTCCTTTTTGAAAGTGGTTGGTTGAATGCTTCAAGGTTTTCTGGTTTGAGAGTTGTGTTTAAACCTTGTTTTATAAGCATAGTCATTGAAGCCCATTGGTTGTGAAAGAACTTGAAAATAACATGAGTATCATTGTTATGTGAGATTTATGGTTAAGCATTATTGGAAATATTTGAGTTGGTTGATACATGCTTGGACTAGAGTTTTTGTGAGAAAGAGTAGTCCCTTGTGGTGATTGGTTGAGTTGAGTTGATTGAGCTTAGTCAAGTGATTGTGTGAGGTTATTGATCAAGTTCCATGAAACAAACTATTCCATAATTCTGATTTGAGATGAGAGTGAGATTAGAACATATTGAGTCTCTAACAATTCTCTTTATGCTTCTATGAGTTGAATTGAGTTGAGTTGAGATTTATTTGAGTTGAGTTGAGTTGAGATTGAGCTTAGAACATATTGAGTCTCTAACAATTCTCTTTATGCTTCTATGAGTTGACTTTAGTTGAGTTGATATTGATTTGATTTGAGTTGAGTTGAGATTGAGCTTAGAACATATTGAGTCTCTAACAATTCTCTTTATGCTTCTATGAGTTGATTTGAGTTGAGTTGAGTTGAGATCATTTTGAATCATTGTTGTCATCCATTGAAGAGTACATTACCATTCATTGTTGAGTTCATATTTGAGCTTTGACTTGATAGATTTGTGGATGATATTTGAGTACTACTTGAGCATGATTGATTAAGCCTTTGAGAAGGCTTTGTTGACAGCTTTGTGGATAGTTTTGGGATAGCTTTGTGGACAGTTTTGGGACAGACTTGTTAGATTAGATTTGAGCAAGTTCTTGGTGAGCTTGTTAGAGCAGTTTTGGGCAAGTTCTTGGTGAGCTTGCTGGAGAATATTTGAACAAGTTATTGGTGAGCTTGCTAGAGAATATTTGGGTAAGCTCTTGGTGAGCTTTCTAGAGTAGTTTTGGAGAATTTTTGTGTGATCTTGTTATTCAATTTTAGACAATTTATGTGTGAGCTTATTATTCATATTTGGACAAGTTCTATGTGAACTTTTTATTCAGTTTTGGAAAAGTTATGTGTGAGCTTGTTATTCAGATTTGGACAAGTTCTATGTGAACTTGTTATTGCCTAGCTTTGAGCAGATCAAAGAAATTATTGTATTGGATAAGAATCCTTATTTCTGTGTGAAATATTATAAGGATATTATCTGGTGGAGTAACTCACATTGGGGGAACCACGTTAAATATTGTGTCTCAATTGTGTGTGGTGACTTGTGCTCTTGCTTACTACTGCTATCTGAGTTATTAACACACACTGCTATATTTGGTTATTGCAATTAAGGATATTAATTGATATTTATTTGGAAATAAAGTAAAAAGTGGTCTTATATTGTTCACCCCCCCTCTCAGTATAAGCTTGTGTTCTTCAATCTTCTTCATTATTGAGTCATATGAGGAAAAATCCCTTTGAAAGGGCAACCACCTCCATATTGCCTAGGGTTTTTTTTTGGTGTAGGACCACCACCGAATAGATTCCATATTTTGCCATCCTCCAAAAAATTTCCCCACAAATTTGTGGGATTCAATATAAATGTAATCTACCATTGAGGTTAATAATTACCAAGTCTTCACCCATTGGGAGTAAGAAGGTACCACTACCCGAAGGAGGTTTCATAGACCCTTTTAATTTCTTAGAATAATATCAAGGAGAGGAATCATAGTCTTTATAGATGGACCCATTGAACATGTGTTTATTATCAAGAGGATCATTTCCATAAAAAACTAAATTGGGGCCTACTTTCTCATTGTTGCATGCATTACCTATCTCTTATGAGTTCTAAGGGGTATATCCACCTGTAGATATTTAAAAATTTGTATTCCTACCTTCCCCTCACTCCCCTAAAGCCATTCAATCACTAGAAACTACTCGTTCACTCAACATCACCTCCACTACTACTCAACCTAGATGAAACCCTCGCACAATCGCTTACCAAAAATCTCATTTACACATTCCTATATCTAGAGTTTAAATTCAACTCTTGCATTGCTTTTTCATGTACTTAAATCTTGTAGCTCCCTTGTTGCAACTATTGCTCCAAGTTTTGGATCCTCTCTTCTTTTTCTGTAGTTGCTTTTCAAAGGGATATGTATCTTGTTAATGCTTCAAGTCTTGAATCTAATTTTTTATACTATCATTTTCTATATTTTCTTTATTTAGCTTCTAGTCCAATACTTCAATATTATTTTCTATAATATAAGTTTTATGTCTACCCTATTGCTCTCGATAAAAATTGTATTTGCTTTGGTATGAAGTGCCTTGAGTGTATCAATTTTGAGAATATTAGAAATATTGTACCTTCACATCCTTATGTGGTAGTCCTTTGTTGCCATTTTTACTACTAGCTTCATGACTTTAGGACATGCAACCACTTTGACCTATTATTTGGTAATTAGATCCACTCCATCATATATCTAGGTGGTTGCCTTATTTGTGTCATCTTGAAATTATTTTTGATCTTCCTATTTCTAGGTTTTTTTTTCAACATTTTGAATTACAAAGAATGCTTTCGGTAATTGAACTCAAAAGTAGGGGAAGTAGTGAAGGAGAATTTAAAAGGTGACAAAATTATAGATGAGGGATTTAATGACACAATGTTGGTTTTTATAAGGGGTTATGTATATACATTTTTTAGAGTTGTTTGACTCTCATGTACATAGGAAGCAAAATTTATTTCCAACAACTGTAAATGGGGTAAGCCTCTTTAGAAAGTGGATATAGTGGTAGTAATTGCTTGGGCAAAGGTTTTATATGTGATGGAACACTTTCAAAAAATGGAAAGAAAAGGGAGACATACCTCATCCTCTCACTTCCAGTATTGTGTCCTAGACTTTTGCATAAAATATTTCATTCTGGATTTCATTCTTATAATTTCTTGCTATAGTTGTTGCCTTTTAGCCACTCTTGAGGTCTCCTTCTGCCCAATTCTTGGATGACCTTTTTTTTTTGCTCTCCCACTAGAATTCTTATGCTAAGAATTTTATTGGTATTTTGGTATAGACTTGGTCTCCTTCAATCTTGATGCAACAACTAATTTTCTTGTATATGCTACTACTTACACTATTTTAGCTTCTATAATGTGTCGTGATGGCTCTTATTCACAATATTTTGATGAAATTTCAATTGTTGGAATGATTTTTTGTTTTATCTATAGAGGAATGTCCTCTAAACTTGCACCCTCTTCTAAATCGTCATAACTGACTAAGGGATTTGCTTGAATGAGATTTTGTTAAGGGACCTCTTTTTCTTCTTCTTCTTCATAATACACCTCTTCCTCTTCATCCCTTAGTATTATTAATATCGGATATCTTTCTCCCTAGTGATAATCAGTCCAAATTTCATATTTGGTATCAAATGTTTTCTTGAATAGCTTGGTAAAAGCACTGGATAAAGATTTGTTTTTCTTATCATATTCACAACATGAAATTCACCATTATCTAATCTTGCTCTATTTTCATTTTAGGTCATATTTAGATTTTTCTATGATTTATTTTCTTCCATTGCTTCTTTCTTTTTGGATCATAAACCCATTTAATCTCACAATATTTCCTTCATATATGTCATTATTACATCTTGTTGATATCAATTTCAATTGCCTAATATTCTTCATTCTTTCTAAGTGGCTCAATATTTGGTCATGGAATATGATCAAATATTGGGGGCGTATTATTAAATTATATCAATTTAGATTTAAAATTACTCTCCAGTTCATAATTCCACATGCACGAAACTATTGATAATTGGAAGACATTAATCTTATCATTCAGAATCTCCACTTAACTCCTTTTTGTCATGGTTGTATCTTCAAAACTAAATGGAAAGTGATAAGTGCATGCTTTCTTGACTCCAAATCCAAAATTTTTATCTACTTTATCTATTTGTTTGCATAGTTCCATGCCAAATACCTAATTTGTGACATAATAAGATAATAGATAAGGGGTTTCAGAGAAGTCATACACTATGATAATGGTACCAATTTTTAAAAATACCAATCCCCTAATTCATGCTTCGTACCTCTTAGCTTATCCATAGCTTTAGAGCTCAAGTGAGGAATCTAACCATAAACATATGCTAGTGTAGGTCCTAGAAACAATCTATTAAACTCAAGGTATCGAGAAGTTTCTCTAAGTACTAGGGCCCAATCAACTAGGGTGTGATATTGCTCATTGTATATTACCTAGAGCTTAATACCATGCATGTTTGAAGGTATATACCGTGTTAAATATGATGAATTATGAAATGACTCACTTTCTTTTAGCTTGAGGGCAACCTGTTGGCTATGGATTTTGTAACTCAAAAAGTAGACCCAATCAAATAATATAGGTTCATTTGCACTTGAAATATCATAGTTGTGTATGTTGGTGACTACATATGTAATGGAAATTTTATGATCATATACATATGCATCAGTATCCAACTCTAGAATTACAACTATCATCGACAATACTATTTGTATAAAATTATTAAATCTCTCAATATTTTGAGGATTTTCTCAAATGTCATTTGGATTTTTTCCTATATGCTTACCTAACCAAGTTTTAAGGTTCTTTATCTATAAATACTCTCTATTAATCTATGTCAAGAGGTTTAATTCTTGTACTTGGTTGTGCTCCTACTACAAAATCTCTTTAGATGGAAAATAGTCCCTTTCCTTTTGTGTTATGCATAATTGCTATTTTTGGGTCATAGTTCTTTATAATTGCTTTGACTAGGTTGGAACAAGGGTGAGCAAATATGGGCATATATCTAGATAAGAGTGGATTCTAGGGAGTAGCATCCAACATTCTAGGTGATATTCTTGTTCTTCTTACTTTTGACCCTTCTCTGAAGTTGTTCAATTTTTATTTTATCCTGATGATGGGGTCATGGATATTAGTAAATCCATATTGTAGCTCCTTGGTACTCCTCTACACTTTCTTCCCTCTTTTACCTTGATCCATTGTGCACTAGAATTTTTTATTGAAAACCATAGGCACAACAAACTATGCTCCCTCAATTGCTAAATGATTTTTTACCCCCTCAATTTCCAAATACTTTATCATACATTGCTCCTTCTAAGCGCTATTTATTTATCAAGAACTCATAGAGAACAAAAATTTCTAATTTAATATCAAGGATTGTGCGTTCTAAGCTTATATGACAAAATATTTTCTTGGAACTACTAGTTTTTATGAACGCTTACGATGCATGTCCCTTTTTAAGGTTTTCACACTTTAAACCAATTAAACTACTAGAAATTAAAAATCTAGTATCTACCAAATATATTTCTTATCCAATTACTCTCTACTAATAAAACACTATGACCACTAGCAATACACTTTAGCGATACACTCTTTTATAGATAATGCTTTAAATATTGGGAGTTCATTAGAATTGGAAAAATATGGTTATCCATGTCTTGAAGCTTGGTTGTATTTAGCTCTTTTTTTACCAAGATTATATATGTACCAAATACAAGCAATTCCAATTTATTATACTTTCTTGGTTTCTCTTGGTCTATGTCCCATTTGAGTACTAGATCACCATTTCTAAATTATTTTAATGATGATATTTTTTCAAACCATTTATTAATGGCTACTTTATGTTGGTATAAATTATTGTAGGATTTTTCTCTTTTTTCTTCCAACAATAATAATTTTGTCATTCTCTTCTCAATTGACTCTATATTCTCAAATTTTGATTGATCGATAAATTAAGACAGACAACTCTAGATGGTCTATTCTAATGATGGTTTTGATTAGGGTGTATATTAATGGTCTATGGATGATGGGTAATCCTTTTGAACTTTGGGTAAGTCCTAAGAATCATCTTAAATATGTTTTTGGAATTAGTATGGTAGTCTAGAAAAAGTTGAAAATGGTTGAAAGTTGATGGAAATATCCTAAAATTTTATAGTTCTACAAGAATATGTTTTATTCAATAGGACTAGTGATTCTAGTTGAAAAGTGTAAATGGATTGGGCCCTTTCTAAAACCTATTTTTTACCGTAATTAGAAAAACATATTGAGTTCAATAACTAAAAGTTAGGAGGGTGCACAAATTAGAGAGCCTATTCATCTAGGGTAAAGAACAAGGTTTCCTAGAAAGCCAAAATATTATACAAAGAGCTTAAAGTGAAAAAGAATTTACAAAAATTAAATTTTAGAATTTGTAGAGTATTATAGGAGGATTATAAACTGCCTAGAGTGGATGAGGGTTCAATTTGTTTTATAATATTTAGATCTTCAAATATGGAAAAAGAGTAATGAGTTCATTTAAAGTGTATCAATAAATCCTTACCATGAATGTAGTAAATATTATTTTTGAAAAAATTTCAAAGCAAAGGAACGTTAGGAGAAAGAATATAAAGGATAGAGTGTGAATTGGGAGGGAGTGTAATCTAGCATTAAGTGCAATCCAATAGTCAATGTGATCCAGGATGGAGTGCGAGCTAGAAGGAAGTGCAAGTCAAGAGTGAGTTGCACTTGACATTTCAAAGCCCTAGTGGGAAGTTAGGATACCCTATATGGAATTATGGATGCCCTAGTTAAATATAAGTGGAATATCAAGTATATGGAAATCTTGATCCAGGTAGCAAATGTTACATCGAAAGTGACTATCAAGGATGAGATGATTGAGCATGATATAATAATTTTAAAAATTAGAAGGTTAATACGTAAGTTCCATAGATCCTTTCTAGGGTTTTTGAAGACTCAAAAGTGCACCAAGTGGAGGTAGGGACTGAATTCTAATCACTCTATGAATTTTCATCTTAAAGGGCTTTTCCTTATCATCTTTTCTGATTTAAAAACTAGGGGTAAAATATTGAGTTGTGGCACATGGTTTAGATGGAGAGATGCATTTTATTTAAGACCATGGAATATTTTTTTATTTTAATACAAATTATTAAGAATCTTTTGGTTTAGGTTAGGCTTTTTGGACTTCCATACCATCTTATCAATAAGAATAATTTTTAAAATGTTGAAAATTCTCTAGGAGAATTCATCAAGAAATGATTAACTATTAAGGAGTAGAAGCATACTATATATGCGAGAATAAGTGTTTCTATGGATATTTTAAAACCTTTGCCACAATATAATAAGACTAAATTTGAATCAAGAGAATGGGATAAACAACTAGATTATGAAATATAGCATTCTATTGCCATAATTGTTCAGACTGACCACTTGAAAAGAGTTTGCAAAATAAAAAATATGAAGAAAGAGAAAAAAATTTGGTCATGAGATAAAACTCAAGTTGAATCATGGGAAATTATATATTAATAAAAGTTAAATTAATTAAAAGATATTTCACTCATAAATAAAGTAAAAATAAAACTTATCTACAAGATCTTATTCCAAAGACCAACATAGCTCACTTGGATCAACCATTAGAAGAAATAAATACGGATATAAGGTATGAGAAAGTACAATATGTAAGTTCAATTTTAGAAGGAATCAAAGGTGCAAATGAATATGTGGAGGAAAATCCTAACACAAAGAAGATAGAAGAGGTCAATATCTTTCTAGGTAAATCATATTCATTTTTATCTAGTAGTATAGAATCCTCTCCTAGTAATAAAAGGGAAAGTGGTATAAAGATTATCCCTTGGAATTCAAGGTTTGAAGAGTAGTATAATAAATAAATGAGGATGAATTTTATAACAATTTAGAGTTTTTAGAATAGAATAATAATGTAACTGCTTTGGAATAATGTCCTTACACTTATGGGTTTCTAGGGCAATATGAAGAAGAAAGTGCTTTTGAGGTTATTCCTTGCTCTGTATATCCTTCATAAATTTATATTTTAACTTGCTAGCACAATAAAATTACTTGCTAGCACGTGGAACTCCTTTCCACCATAGGAAAGTTATGAATAAGATGGTTAATATCTTTGATAGGAAAGTTAGATGAAAATATTTTTGATAAAAACACAAGTTGGATATGGTTTAATTAATTTAATAGAAATTTAATGAGAGCAACATAGTGTTTTGTTTTTGTGTGGAAGTAGCCCCAATAGAATCTACACATAAATTATTAAAAAATACTAAAATTTAGCATTTTAAATGGAAAGGATGGTTGGAAATCATGTATTTTACATTATAAAACAATGTTTCAATCCTATGGGTAACCATAAGTTTTATTCAAAAAGTTTAGAAATAACTAGTACAAAAAAAGAAGTTATAACTTAAAGATATAAACTATTTTTCAATAAACTTAAATATTAAAAAAATAATAATAACAAATGATATCCCCACTTTAAATAATACACCTAAAGCAAGATTATTGTACGTGGGACTCTCCATCCTGAAAGACCTTGGTATTGAGAATTTAATCATTGAAGGGGGTTTGATGAATGTTATTAACTATATCAATTAGTCTCAAGTCCTTGTCTGGAGCTTAAGAAATATCATAAGTGAGTGTAAAAGACTCATGATCAAATTCAAAATATCGTTATTCAACATGTATATAGAGAATTCAATCAGGCTTCTCCTTGCAAATGTGGGAGAGTTGCAAGAGAATCTTCATATTTAGCATAATAACTTCCCTTTAAACCTGAGTATCCATATGTTTTTTTCTTGATAATAAGGGGTTGTGCTCAGGTCTCCTACCCTTGAAAATTTATATTTCTCTTATTTATAGCTTGAGAGTTTACAAATAGATACAATTCTAATCTCAATTGATATGCTATAGTTAGAAACCTACATCATTTTAAATAAAATGTCTAAATTCTTGATTTTCATTTTTTGGATCTTTTTTAATCTCTGTTTGAATACAATTACTATATAATTTAGCATATCTCTTGAAATTTTCCTATAGCATCATTCACAATTCCTAAACTTCACCTCTACTATCTATGCCTTGCATCTTAGTAGAGTAATATTTCTAAAACATCACACTATCATGGTCTGCTTTACAAAATATGGATTGCTAGTTTCCTTCCTGAGACACAAGTGCAACCACAAAAATTATAATAAATAGTCTATAAATGAAAACACATTATTGTTACAAAATAAAATAGATATTGCCAGTGGAAAACATTAAAATAAAACTTAATCATTAATTGATTTAGGCAATCAACATTTTTATCAACTTCAACTAAACTTTCTACTTCCTCTAACCATGGAAAGGAGAATTTAACTTCAGGATCCTCAATCAAAACCCCTCTCTAGCTTATCTGAATATTTATTTCCTTACCTTAGAATATGTGTAAACCTGATTTCTTCAAAATCTTTTGCAAGATCCTGAATTTCCACAATTATCTCTTGTATGTTCCATGGAGCCTTTGTTTTTCTCAAAATTGAATTTATTACTATGAGAGAATCACCTTCCATCCATACTCTATTCCAATTTATTTGTTTACATATTATTAACCCTTCTAAAGCTTCCCAAGCTTCAACTTCATTATTTGTCTTAAGTCCACTATTGAAAGCATAATGAGACAAAATATCTCCTCTATTATTTCTAATTATTTCTCCTCATCCTACTGGTCCTATATTTTCTTCAGATGCTCCATCAAAATTCAATTTAACCCACTCCATATTTGGTGGTTTCCACTTTATATTATTTACCTTATTTTTGCTTCTCTTGTACCCAACATCATAATTCTATTTAATGACTTGACTACATCTATCAAGACTCTCTGCTTCCAAATTAGGAATTGGGTAAGTTGAAAGAGTTGGTTTAGACTCCTCTATGGCTAAACATATCTTCTTTTTCATTACACCTAAACTAATTACTTTTCCTTTAAAAAAATTTCTATTCCTTTCTAGTCATATAGTCCAAAGTATTTTATCTTTCGATATACCCCATATTTTTTGTAAAGCCTCACTTTTGTAAGTGCTCTACCATTATTTTAACCAATCTTCAATTCTGCTATTCATCACCATGCATTTACCAAACATATTAAGAATCCATTTTCATAGATTCCAAACTATTGAGCAATGTCCCAAGATATGGTCCATACTCTATTCCTCCTTATTGCAGAAAACACATTGAGAGGGGCTATGAAAACCCCTTTTCATAAGGTTATCCTAGGATAAAATTATTCTATGACCTACTAGCCAAAAAAACATTTTGACTTTAGGGATGCTTGGCCTATCCCAAATATCTCTCCATATTCTAGTGATATTATTATTATATTGGTGTTGAACATTATATACACCTCTTTTTGTGTATTCTACTGAGCTATTCAACTCCCAAATCAATTTATCCTTGGCACCCCTTAAAATAATCATAGTTGTTATCTCTCTACTCAATCGTCTCCTTACATCAATTTCTTGTATACTTATAAAAAAAATATTCTTTCCATTTTTATCTTCCTTCTCAATCCTTGTACAAAATATTTGAAACTCTATCATCATACTTTTCTTGAAGCAATCTCATCCAAGGTTTAAAAACTAGATCTAAATTGAGTGGTTTTTTATCACACCAAGTATCCATCCAAATAGAAAAAATTTCTCCAATTTCCACCACCCATATTAAACCTTTAATCATAAGATCAATAGCTTTTTTTAAATCATTCCAAATAACTTTTCCCCTAAGAGCTAAGTTTACATCTATAAGAGCTCTTAAACCAAGACCTCCCCTAGTTTTATCATCACACAACTTGCTCCATTTTACCAAAGGAAATTTCCTTTTATCATGTAAACCTAACCATAAAAAGGATTGCATAATAAATATTTAACTTTTTTCAACTGATTTTGGAATAGAAAATAATGATATATAATATGTTGGAATGGCTTGTAAGACTGATTTAATTAACTACACCCTTCCTGCTAACAATAACCATCTACCTTTTCAAGTTGGAAGTTTATCTAACTTAAAAAATGGATTCCATAAATCTATCCTCATTATCCCCTCAAATAAAGGCATACCTAGATAAGTTGTTGGTAAATTTGCCTCCTCCATTTGAAACAACCTTTAAATTCTTGATTTGATATTAGGAGGAGTGTTAAGGAAGTAAATTTTGGATTTAGTCCTATTAATTTTTTTCTCTGAACCTCTTTTGTACTCTTTTAAAAATTTATTCAAAGCTCCGACCTCATCTATATTTTTCCTTCCAAAAATAATTGTATCATCTAGAAACTATTTATGGGTGATGTTATCGATGTTATTACTAACCTTAAGACCATTAATAAACCCATATTTGTAAGCCTTATTTAAGTTCCTACTCAAAACTTCTACCATAATAATCAACAAATAAAGAGATAGAGGATCTCCTTGTCTAAGGCCTCTCTTGGCTTTAAAATATTCTATCACTAACCCATTGATCAAAACTGAATAATAAACTATAGAGATACAATATTTAATCCATATAACAAATTTCCTCCCAAAACTAAACTTGTCTAGAATTGCAAAAAGAAAATCCCATTTAACCCTATCATAGGCTTTACTCATATCAAATTTTAAGATCATAGCTTTCTCTTTTATTGAAGTTGTTGAATGTATAACTTCATGAGCTACTATGATACCATCTAGAATTTGTCTCCCTTTCACAAATCCTCCTTGCTCTTCTAAAATATTTTTTTCTAACAATGGCCTTAATCTATTCACCATCACTTTGTAAATAATATTATATACCATATTACATAGGCTTATGGGTCTAAAATATTCAAGAAATTCAACATTCTTATTTTTTGGAATTAGGGTAAGATAAGTTGCATTTATAAGGAATGTATTATTTTATCCTAGACTGTTCTAGAACCACCAATAAAGAATACTTCACTATATCCCAATTATATTGGTAAAAATCTACAAAGAGCCTATCTGGACCTGGGGATTTATCCTTATTAAAATATAAAATAGCTAAATGAACTTCTTCTATAGTAATAGGTTCCATTAGTTTACTATTGTCTTCATTTGTTATAATTGAAGGAACATCTTGAAGAAGTTTATCATTAAGAACTTTAGTATCCTTTGAACCTAGAATATTTTGATAAAATGACTTTGCATCTTTTCTAATTTCACTCTGATCTTCAATTCAAACCCCTTTTAATGATTTAATTCTAATAATTCTAGAATATGCTCTCTGTACTATATCCATCCTATGAAAAATATTTATATTCTTATCTCCTTCTTTTAACCAAGTTTGTCTTGATTTTAATCTACATAATTTCTCTTCATTACTCAAATTATTATGATATTCACTAAGCAAATCCTTTTCCTTTGATCTTGTATTATTTTCATCACCTTTTTGGAATTTTGAAAGTTTATCTTTTAGTTATTCTTTCTTCTCAAAAATGTTTCCAAAGGTGTTATTGTTCCATTCTTTTAATCTAGATGTCATAGATTTAATTTGGTTTGGAAGAGCATACAACCCATCATTACCTTAATAATTCCATGTTTGAGCTATGATATCAATAAATTTAGGATGGTCTTCCCACATCTGCTCATATTTAAAATATGATCTTTTTTTGAATTCACTTACCACCATTTTAACTCTTATTGGCCAATTTTTTGAACCAATCCTTATTAAGGTATTAATTTTAGCACAAGTTCCTTCATCAAGCAAATTATTTGAGAGAATACATATATCTAATTGTTTTGCTATTAGGTTTTGGTCTCTTATATTTTTGGTCCAAGTATAGTTGTCTTCTTCAAACCCAACTTCCCATAGATTGTTGTTTTAAATAAAAACTGAGAAATATTTCATACTTTGGGTCAATTTCCTAATTCCCCCAGATTTTTTGTTCATCTTGGTTATGGCATTGAAATATCCAATGATCATGAATTCGGTTACTTGGTATTTACTTATCATAAGGGCTTCAATCCCACTATAAATTTTTAATATAGTTGTAGGTCCATAGACATTGATAAGGATGAAGCGAATATATGCAAAGTAGCAGGTTACTAAAGAGGCTATTCAATGCCTAGTTTTGTGAATGGTTACACAAGATGTTCTAGAAGGATTCCAACAAGTTATAATCCCCCCTACTGCTCCTTCAAAATCTATAGCATCCCATTCACATCTTGTCCAAACTGCTTTCATAGTGTTTCAAACTTCTTCTTTTGTCATTTTAGTTTCTTGGATACAAAGAATATTAGGTTTATTACTTAAACATAGGTCCCTAATACACCTATTATTTGAGGGAGTATTAGCACACCTTATATTCCATGAGATGATAATCATGTCTCATTAGGGGCTTTTGGTCCCTCTTGTGTATTACCAATATATTTTTTTTGTTTTGTAAAGAGAATATCAACCAACTTAGTTTGTGTTCCTTTATCTGTGTTAGCTCTTGCTTCCCTAGATCTTGCTTGATAATTTGAGGGTTTTCCTATTTTTGCCTTACCTATATCAAGAGTAAATCTTATTATTATATTCCTCAATATTCTTTCACATTTTTTTTTCAACATATTTATCCTCTCCTAGATCTATTATATAAGCTTTTGACTTATCCTACTCATTTTCTAGTATTTACTTATTAATCGTAGAGGTATTAACTTCTAAAATTATATTTTCTTTAACAATTATTTTATCCTAAATGATGCATGGTAATTCAAAAGAGTCTTCAAAATATGATGAGACACATTCCTTAGATTCATCGAGAATATTATTTCTTAAATTAGGATCAAACTAAGTAGATGATTCCTTGCTAATATGTTGAAATTATTGTATTGCGTCCTCTAATTTTTATCTACATTTTCTTCATTGGATAAAGCCTCAAAAGAATTAGAATTTCTTCCAATATACTTCATTATTGGTCTCCATTGTTCATTTTATTTTATTTTTCTAGATATATTTTTTGGAAGTTTAAAACCATGTTTATCCATAGTCATTTGTAAATTTCTCTTACGATTTTGTACAAATTATTTAGTTGGGATCTTCTTAGGGCATGATATCTCAATATGCCCCACCTTATGACATCTTCTACATATAAAAGATATGTTTTCATAATCTATAGTTTGGGTCCATTTCTTATCTTCATACTTAAGAATGATTGATTATGGTAAAGCTTTACTTATATCAATCATGACTAGTATTTGAACATAAATAGCCAAAAATCCATCTTTTTTTGTATCTAAAATCTCAACAAATTCTCCTTGAGTGTTTCCTATTGCCTTGAAGGTATCTATTTCCCAAAATTCAATGGGTAACCCAAACATCCTAACCCAGAATGGTACTAGAGATAGATTAATATTTTTAGGTGAAAAACCTTCATACCAATGGCTAAGGAATAGCCCCGCTCTTCCCATAAACCAAGGACCCCATTTTAGAATTATTTTTCTTTATTCCCTAGAACAAAAAATGGCTAGGAAAAAACCTTTGGGAAGAAATGATAGAATCACTCCTAGAGACTTACAACTTTTATCAATCTATTTTCTCAAGACTGAAGCCCCTAGCCAATACCCACTAAATTTACCAAAAACCACCCTATCATGGAGCAATGAGGATCTCTCTGAGGTGTGCTCACTAAACTCTACCACTAGGGATTATTTTGAGGATTTAACTATAAATCCATCCATGGAAAAGAAACTCTAAATATAATGAAATTTATCTAAAAGTCCTATAGCAAATATAATATTTGATAAAAACTTTATATGTTTTTCATTCACGATTTCTAAGATAAATAAAGGGAAAAAGAACTCAGCTAAAAAAATATTTGTCTAGAAATAATATATTGTCTCGCTAAAGTCCTAGCCCTTCATTGTTCTTCCCATCATTCAAACCCTAGTAGTCAAATA
The DNA here is from genome assembly GCA_028583015.1 of Wollemia nobilis. NCBI lineage: Eukaryota > Viridiplantae > Streptophyta > Pinopsida > Araucariales > Araucariaceae > Wollemia > Wollemia nobilis. The sequence continues at coordinate 26,872 of JAQPPZ010003942.1, forward strand.
TTTGCAATTTCATTTTTTGTGACTTGAAAAATCATCAGTGTCCTTGTTCCAAATGGTTGACTTCATAGGGTTGTATCTTCCTCAATATTTCTCATATTTTTGCATATTCATTTTTCATGAATTGAAAATTTATCACTACCCTTTTTCTAAATGGTTGACTTCACAGGGTCGTATCTCCCTCAGTATTGCTCCCTGAGTATCCATATTAATTTTTATGGAAAGATCTTCATTTGATAATTGGTTGTGATTGTGGAGATCAACTATTTTCTTTTGGGCTTGTACCCATATTAGCTTGTCTTCACGTATGTGTTGACAGAGAAAACTTTTATCATCATTGTATCAACCAATTTCCAATAAGATGTATAACAAGTTGTTTTTTTTGTGTATCCATGTGTATGTATTAGGTGTATTTCTCGGTATGCATTGTTTCTATTTTGTATCCATTATCCTTTTCAGTTGATGGTACAGTTATGTTGTTCTCATTTCCATTATTTTGTCTTTGGATTTTAGTTTTGGTGTTGCTCCATCTTGGTTTTTGTTCAAAGGTACAAAGGTAATCCCTGCTTGATTACCTATTTCTATTTAGCATTTTAAAAGATATCGGGACCCTTTCAAAACCCCTTCATAAATCAAAAAAATAATACACCAATAATATAACTTTCAATTAAAACATAAATATCCTAAAAAATAATTCTTCATTTTTTTAATTTGGTTAGTGTGAAAAATCCCTATGACCCATACTTAGGGTTGAGAATTCCTATCCTAGCCATGACCCCTCATCCGCACCAGGTACCTTATTGGCAAGTTCCCTCAATCCTTAGAAGGAGGTCCAGGATTCAAGCTTGGTGGCCTATGTCAGATACACAAAAACCCCCAACTAGATTGAGGGGTATACCTAGATGGGATAGGTCACATGGAATAGAAAGTCCTAGCCCCCAAGAGATATAGAGAATGGTTTTTCTTAACATAATATCTAATCTGCACAAAGCGCTTTATTAGCAAGTTCCCTCAATCCTCAAAAGGAGTTTTGGGGTTCAAGCCTGGAAGCCTACAATGGATACACAAAAAACATCCCGACTAGCCTGAGGAGTATACGTGGATAGGGCAGGCCCCGTAGAACAAAACGTCTTGGTCCCCAGGGGATACGGGGAATAGTTTTTATTAACATACAATTTAGTCCCAAGGGATACAACGCAACGGTTTGGGATTTGACCCTTCTTTTGAAGGTCCAATATTCAAACCACGGTGTGGATGAGTGTGTGAGGGTATGGCTGTGTGATGGTTGTGTGTTACATTCTCTATTTATAAGCATAGCTCTCGAATTTATGAGAGGTCATAGTTCAAAGGCACCTGCTCAGCCCTGTGTGTTGGTTATAAGGGTTCTCCTACTAAAAAAATAAAAAAATCTACTAAATAATATACAAATAAATAAAATTAAACTATATTTTATACTTTTACTATAATATTATAACATAAAATAAATTTAAATAAATAAAAATATATAATTTTTTTTATAAATAAAAAATCAATAACTAAATAATAAAATTTAACAAAATAATTAAACATTTAAATAGATAAATATATCTTATTCTAAAGAAATAAACACCTTAAAATCATAAGTATCACCAAGCTTGTGCCACGGTCTTATGATTTTTTCCAGGTTGAAAGATATTCGTTCTGCTTTTCACCATTCCTATTTTTCGTTAGACCGACTAACAGTGCAAGGTTGTCAAAGAAAGGGGCTAAAAAGATCTTGTGAATTAGTTTGCATTCGTGTTTGGATTCTTGTAGTTGTCTAAGCGGTTCTCTCATCCGTTCCTCTCTTTTGTGTTTCTAGTGTGTGATTTTGATGAAATGTGGTATTTGGGTGGGGAAGCTCTGGATGAACTAGTGGAATCTCTTTATTTGGAAAAGCTTTGTGGCCAAGCTATTGGGGAGGCTACACCCAAAAGGAATTGAAGGAGAGAGACTTATCCAATCAATTTTTTTATCGAGACGTTCATCCCCAACTTGAAATATTTATCTCTGACTCAACTGTATCCTATCTATTGGCGAATATGTCTGGTAATTTAGTGGGAAAATTCTCTAGGAGCATACCAGATGTTGATGCTTTAAAGAGATGGTTCATCGCCCGTTGTAATCTGACTGAAAACCTCTATTTATCTCTTCTTATGAGGAACTTTTTTCTCTTTTCTCTGTCTGACTCCTCTGATGTTGATTGGGTGTTGTAATAGGGGCCATGGTTTTTTGAAAAGCATGGGTTGTATTTGAGGAAATGAGACTCTAGGTTTAACCCTACTACTCATAGAGTGGACATGGTTCCATTTTAGATTTGTCTTCTTGAAGTCCCTATCTATTTATGGCATGACTCCATATTCAAATAGATTACCAATGCAATTGGGAAATGTATCTCTTTTGATATCTCTTCCATGTCCTAAGACAAAAGGCAATTTGTTCGCCTGAGTGTTCTCGTGGACTTTTCCAAAGAGCTAACAAAATATATTTTGATCAAATATCTAGCAGGAATGTGGGAGCATATAATCATCTATGAACATGATATATTTTCATGCTCATCTTGTGGAGGCAAAGATAATTCATCTTTGCATTGTAAAATAAAGTTAGGGGATGCCCCTACTATGGTGTAGTGCTCACAAGGATTTGTGTTTGTGGTTGAGAAAGGGAAGAGACCGACTTCTTTTCCTGGTGTTAGTAAGTTTGTTTGGTATTTTTCCTCAAAGAAGCGAAGAATATGGAAGAAGAAATCATTCGTTGCCTCGTCGATCAAGGAAGTCGTTGCTCCTTAGGTGGCTCTTCAAAATTAGTATCCCCCTCATTCCTCCCCTCCGTTGGCACCTATGGTTAGGAAGGAGGAGTTGGTCAAATTGATGTGTTTAGATATTGCAATGGAGAATTCTAATAGGCTAGAGGTGGACTTGTTTCTAGAAGTCAATCTGGTAGAGGCTTCTATCCCCTTAGACAACTCTTTTGAGTGTCTAAATGCTCTGGTAGAATACTTGGGTCCATCGTTCTCTAAATTCCATATGGAGATCCTAGTGGGGTCCTTAAGGGAATGCCCACAATCCTTGGTGGCTCGTTGTCTATCCTTCTCTCATAGTGTGTCCAATCGTATGGATGGTTGTTCCCCCTATATGGTAAGAAATAAATCTTTAGTGATGGATGTGGCTCCTGCTTCCCCGTATCCTAAGTCAATGGTAATGGAGAAGGGCTCTCCTGGCCCTAAAACCCGTAATCACAGAAGATGTTTTATGGATTTGGCCAAGGCCTATAAACCTAGAAGGTCTGTTTCTAAAGTAAGCAGGAAAAGAAAGGCCAATGATTCTATGGCCAATGGAGGTCAATCTAGACTAGTTTTGAAAATTGGTGAAGGTGAAAACGATTGATCTTGGATGATTTTTTGAGCTTTTTGATAGGTGGTGGAGATAAAGTGAGTTCCCCCTTCCCATAAAAATATACTCATGGAACATAATATGGCTTAATATCTCCTCTAAGAAGCGCTTATTAGCATCCCTGAGAAGATAATTTTCCCCTAATCTGTTATGCATTCAAGAATCAAAGCTTGAGGTTGAGTCATGGAGATTGATCCAAAGGGCAGTATGGAAGGACTCAGGTTTCATGGCTAGTGAAGCTATGGGAACAGCAGATGGACTCATTTTTTTGGAATTCTCATAAATTTTATGGGCATGTAATCTCTGCTTCATGTAGAGTGATAAATATTCTTTTCTAGTGCAACAAAACCCAAATGCATTGGGTGGTATCCAATTTCTTTGCCTCGAATACCACTTATGAAAGGAGATATTTCTAGAATTTGTTGCTATAAATGCGTCAAACCTTCATTCATGAAAATTTGTTAGTGATTGGATATTTTAACTCCCCTCTATATCCTTCAGAGAGAAGGGGTGAAAGTATCCCTGAAGAGCGCAGTCTTGATGACTTGGCAGATTTCATATCTTTCATAGAATTACGAGACATGGATTTGAAAGGGAGGCATTTTACATGAAGTAACAGTAGGTCTAAAAATGGTTTGATCCTAAAATGGCTGAACAGAGCACTAGATTTGTCTAGAAGTTTCAATTTATTTTGGGATGTGATGCTTTCCACCTTGCCCATAGTGGGCTTAGATCATAATCCTCTCCTTTTGGAGACTATTGAAAACTCTTCTTTTGTTTTGAGACCCTTCCGCTTTAAAGCAATGTGGTGCAACTTCCCTAACTTTGAATATTATGTGAAAAAATGGTGGGATGAGGAAGTGCCAAGATTGGGCCTTTTTAAAGTTGCCTTCAAAATTTGAAGGCTTCCTCATCAATTAAAATGGTGGAACAAGAACGTGTATGGTAATATCTATAGGGAGCTAGAAGCTTTAAAAAATAAGGTCGTTGAAATAGAGAAAAATATTGATTCATAGGGACTTGATGAGGTGTTATTAAGGGAGGAAAGAGAGTGCTTAGCCAATTATCATAACAAACAAGTGGATATCGAGTTTTACTGGAAGCAGAAATTGAGAGAATTATGGCTAAGAGAATGTGACAAGAATACGTGGTTCTTTCATGCATCCACCATGCGACAGAGGAGTAGGAATAGAATAGTGGAGATTATTAAGGAGGATGGTAGCTCTATCAGGAAGAGCGAGGAAATTCAATTGGAGGTTGTGAATTTCTTTAGTTCTCTTCTTGGTCCCCCCTAGATCAAGATTTGGTGGCGGAACATCTTATGTTAGATGCCATTCCTATGTTGGTGATGGAGGAAATGAACACGGGTTTGGAGACCCCACTCATAGATGATGAAATATTTAATGTTGTTAAGGAGCTGGGGCCTTTAAAGGCTCCGAGACCTGATGGATTTCCTCCATTGTTCTTTCAAAAATATTGGAATATTTGTGGGCCTGAGGTGGCGGAGGCTCTGAGAGAAACCCAAATATCGACAGAGATTCCTAAATCCCTAAATGCCATGTTGATTATATTAATTCCAAAAAAGGATTCTGCCTCATCATTTAATGAGTTTAGACCAATCAGTTTGTGCAATTGATTATATAAATTCCTCTCTAATGTGTTGTCTAACATACTCAAGGGGCTGCTTATGAATCTTATTGATATGGCTCATAGCGCCTTTGTGTCGTGTAGACAAATCTTAGATGGCGCTATTGTCATGCATGAGCTTCTTCATTCGGTCAAGTACAGTGGTAGAGAGGCTTTCATTTTACATATCAACATAAGTAAGGCTTATTACAAAGTGACATGGCCATTCTTACAAGAGGTTATGAGGAAGTTTGGCTTCAGCGATCGGTGGGTCACCCTTATTTTAGCTTGCATTTCTTCAATTTGGTGCTCCATTCTAGTGAATGGATCGATGTATGGATTTTTTAAGTCTCACCATGATTTTATGTAAGGCAATCCACTTTCCCCCTTCCTCTTCCTCTTTGTGGTGGAGGATTTAGGGAGAGTGATTGGAAGGTTGAGCAGGGAGGTGGGTCTTTGTCCAGATCTCCCATGTTCGCTTGCATATCATCACCAATTTGCTAGCGATACTCTAATTGCTAGTGGTGCATCAGTATTTTTCACCCAAGATATTAAAAATATATTATTATGTTATGAGAGGGTTGTTGGTCAAGAGATCAACTTTGCAAAGAGCTTTCTCTACTTTGTTAACACTCCAAAAGGTAGGTAATCAAATATTGTGAATATACTCAATTGTAGAATTGCCACGTGCCATCGACCTATCTTGGACTACCTCTCTTCGTGGGGAGAATGAAAGACTCACTGTGGTACCCTTTGATTGAAAGAATCCAACGTAAACTAGCCTCTTGGAAAGAGGTGCTACTGAGCCAAGTAGTAAATGCAGTACTTTCTAAAAGCACGCTTTAGAGCATACCCATTTATTTCATGTCCTTATTCATGCTCCCTGCTAAAGTAACGAAGAAAATTGATCATATTTGTAAAACATGGATCGTATTTAAAAGGTAAGTACCACTTGGTTTCTTGGGATTAGATTTGCAAGAGGAGAAAGTATAGGGGTCTTAATTTGAAAAGAGAAACACTTATGAATAGAGCCTTTGTTGGTAAATCATGATGGTTGGTTGCTTCGAACACCGAGAGACCTTGGTGTTCTATCCTTAAAGTGAAATACGGATTTAATTCTTTCTTGTCAGACGATCTCTCCCTGAGAGGCTCCATTTTTTGGAGAAGCTTAACAAATATTAGGGACTTTGTGAAGGCTAAAATTAGGTGGATCATTGGTGATGAGAGAAACTTCAAGTTTTGGGAAGACCATTGGTTGAGGGAAGAGTCATTATTGGATGACCCAAATCTTAGGGCTCTTGATTTTAAAGCGATGGAGGAAGGAAAATTTTGGATTTCCCAATATATGCCTATTGTCAATGGTAGGCATTCATGGAATTCTCATCCCTATTGGGTGTCCAACTAGAATGATTTGGTCAGTTGGAAGAGACTTTTAGTGGAACTTAATAGATATGCAATCATATAGGATGATTCCAAAGACCATTTAATTTGGAGAAGGGAAGCTGAAGGTGACTTTACTGTGAAATCAGATTATTCCCTCATTCTCTCAAAAGATGAGGCTCCTTTTTCTAGCGAATCTTATTTGGATTAAAAGACTAATCCCAAAGATCAATATTTATTTCTGCCTGGCGGCTCAAAATAAAATACTTTTTTTGAAGAATATTTGAAAGAGGGGCCACATTATGGGGAACAGATGCTATCTGTGCAAATCGGATTGGGAATCCATGCAACATCTTCCCTTAGCTTCCCATTCACATGGTATGTACTTATGCTTATTTTTAATTGGTTTAAAATTTATTGGGTGTTTCTAGGTACGTTAATGGACAACATCCTTCAATGTTGTTCATCGTTCGTGTCCCAACGACTATCTTGGTTGTGGAAAATTATGCTTCCCCATGAGTGGTGGTGGTGTGGAAAGAACAGAATGCCCGTGCTTCTAATGATGTTGGGACCAATGCTGTCAGGGTAGGTACTAAGATCATTAATAGAGCGTCAAAGAATGTCTTGGCTGCCTTTGTGGGTAAATGGCCCAAGGCATCCTCCTACTCTGATGAAGTTGATTTGGAATTTAAATTGGGTTGGGGCCCTCTTCCTTGGCCCCCCCTCAAACCTAATCCTGGAGAAGGAATTAAGTGGGACCATCCGACTCCCAATTGGCTGAAACTCAACTTTGATGGGGCCTCAAAGGGTAACCCCGACAAGGCTAGAGTATGTGGCATTGTGTGAAACGAGAATGGCGACATCCTCATGGTATTTGTTGAATGATGAGTGGCTATTTGGCACATATTTTTGTACCAAAATTACTTCATTTGTATGATTAATTGATATGTTTTATATAAATTATTATTAATAAACTATGATTTATTAGTAAATATGATTAATTATAGTAATCTAACATAAGTGTTTGATTTATATCAAATTTGTCCGAGTTTTGAGAAAAATGCAGGAAAAAGTATAGATTGTCGATGAAGATATTGCATAATTTTTTATTACACCTCGAACAAGAAGAACCAACAAAGTGTAGTGACAAAAGTAATTGATCTTGTTACAGATGCATATTACTGAAGTATATTACTGAATGTAGTCACTCAAGGTAGTTATTGAAGGTAACTACTGAAGGAAACTACTGAAGGTAATTACTGGATACAATTACTGGAGAATATTACCAGCAGTTACTATTGACTATGGATGGCATAATCAAGTAGATGACACATTAAGTTGAATGACAAATGATATTTTCTACCCAGAAAAATATTTCATTTCTCGCATACTATCCGCAAGAATATTTCAAGTTGACAAAGTCATTATTTTCTTGTAATTAGTTTATTTTGGGAAGTTTGAGATATCAAGGCAAATATTGTTAGAATTTCTTGGAATAAAGGACATAAAAGTCCTAATGTATATCTTGTGAGTCAGTTAAATAAGTATTTTCTTGTTAGGATTGTGTGTAGGATGTCACTTGGACCAGTCAAAATAGTTATAAGTCCAAGAAGGAGTACATATTATGTTAGGTTTTAGATTATTCTTGATTAATCTATAGTTATCAGTCCACAAAATTTGCATGACAAATACATGGAGAAGATTGTTTAGAATTGTATTATTTATAGTATAAATTACATAGGAGACCTTGGAAGAGGTCTAGACTCTACACTCTAATGATATTGCTTGCTACCATTACATTACAGTTTGTTCTAAGTTATAATTCTAAGGAAGCATGTACAGTTGAAGCTCTAGTAATAAAAAAACACTTTGTTCTTCAAATATGGTAATCTGTATCAATTCTGTGAATTGTTTGAATTCTATTTTGTAAGCTATGTATTTATTACTTGCACGTACAGAATATGCATAAATATTAGTATGGGATATAAAATCTAGTTATTGAAAGAAGGTAAACTAGGGGAGAGAAACTTACACTACCCTTTAGGAGGTAGGGCCCACTCCTATAACACAGTCCCTGAGCTCTCACCCCTGCATTAGGTTAGGATTAGTTAGCTTTAAATTAAAATTACATTTTAAATTATATAAATAAAATAAATTGTATGAGGATCCTCACCAATAGATTAAATCATATCATAAATAAATTAGCTTGTAAATAATTAGTGCATCAGTAAATTGATTCATCGGTATTAATTGCATCAGTAAATTAATTCATTAGTAAAATTAAATCATCATTGCATTTATTTATCATACCCTACATCATTCATTTTTGCACAAATTTAATTATGTTTATTTACTTTTTTGTACACATGAAGCCTGAAAAAAGAAATTGAGCTAAGCTTAGTATTAACTTCCATGATATAATCTATACGATATTTTTACTCTTTAAATCTAACATTGATTTCCCTCAGATTGATAAAATTAAATTTAAGCTCTACAGACGATCACTGAACCCCTTGATTACCAATATTGACACTCCATGGAGGCTCACGTAGCTTATATGGGGGTGAAATTGTTAGCGGATGCTAGCTGTTAGAATGTGGAAATCGAAGGTGACTCTTTGAACATAATCAAGATGCTCAAAGGGGAGTGTACACCTAGTTGTAATGTTCTAAATCTTATTACCAAAGCTAGGATATTCTTGTACGTTTTTAAACAGGTGAACATTTGTCATGTGTTCCATGAGAGGAATGCATTGGCTGATATGCTGGACAACCATGGTGTCCACAGTGCTACTTTTTCGGTGTGGAAAAATGATGTCTCAAATGATGTAGTCTCCCTTTCTAGGAAAGAGGCTCATGATGCTTTGTTTTTGTAAGGATTATTCGGACATCCCTTTGGCTCTCGTTGGAAGGGGTATTCGGTATCACTTTGCCCTTTGACTAGAGTTTGTTAGATTTTGTTTTACCTTCAAAGCATTGTGCTTTTCTAAGTTCTCTCTGGAATCATTATGGTTATTAGGAATTAAAACCTCTCCGTTATTCCTAATAGGTATAGTATTTTGGAGATTGTTATTATGGTTGAAAATTTGGTTGTATGTATAAGGTTGTGGGGACCCTTTGAAAATCCTCTCTTTAAATTAATACCAAAAAAAAATTCATAAGTATCACTTACATTAAAAGAGTAAGGTCAAAGAATAAAAGAACCTGATTACCTACTTAGACAAACTTAGTTAGATCCAAAACATGAAATTTGAGATAAAATATTTTAATATTTAAATGCAATTACATCAATCAAGGTTTAAAAAAAATCCTTAGTGCCTTTAAAATATTAAATGTCTGCATCACAAGTTACACAAAAAAAAAAAGCATCTTCAAGGTTTATTGTATATTGTAGAAAATATGTTATATATAAGGTTATATTTTTTTCAATAAGTTTACATAATTTTTTATGAGTAATTTTTGTTTTGGTTTTTTCATATTAAATAGGGTTTGAACCTCAAATTTCTTAAAAAGAATCAAATCTCTTACCATTATAATAAATTTAAAGTTAAACTATAATATCATTTAATCAAGATTATAATTTTTTTATACATAGAAGAATTGACAACTACCTTTCCTTTTTTAATAACATGTCACATGGTCAAGTCGCATTGCCTCGATCGTAGTGGTAAATTATGGTGCTACCACTATAACCCCTATTTCGCCTCAGTAAACACAACTGGAGTGAGGGAGACCTTGGTGGATCGGGATTGGTGTTGTCGTCATCAAGTTAGCACACTCAATAAACTCAAGTTATACTACTATCTTTGCCATCAACTTAGCACACACTCACCCGACTCAAGTCATACTACTACCTTTGCCCTAGATTGAGCATGCCCTCAAGTTTTGAACCTAGATCTCTTCCCGGTAAGTGCCCAAATTCGTACCAATCTACTAACCCTTGCATACTAATCAAGACCATAATTTATATAAATAATTATTTAAAGTTTTTAGTTGTACATTTTAAGAACCAATAGTACTTTTAAAGAATAATTCCAAAACACAACTAAACTATAGAATAATTGGAAATCTATAAGTAAATAAACCAAAAAAATTTACCTTATAAATAATCATTTCTATCACAAATCACATAAAGACTAGAAATCTCCTGTCCTAAGCCAAACAACGTATACGCTAGACACTTACAATTACCTACCATTATATGTGGAAATCTATCTTCTTATATATAATTTTATGGTTTTCAACCTTCATGATTATTCACAATATTACCTTTTAAAATATTGAAGTTCAATTAATTATAATTATTTAACATGTTTTTAATAAAAAATAAATTTGAAGATTTAAAAAATGTGGTTTTAAGATAATTTTTTTATTTTATATTAAATTAAAAATATTATAAAAATTGTTTCACATAAATAATATAATGGTTAAGGTTGTGGTTTATTTTATGTTTAAGGTTCAAACCATGATATACCTAATAGAGAATAGGTTGGAAGGGTTGGGATCGAGGTCCTCTTGACTTCTTCTAACCTAGTAAACTAAGGTTTATAATGGTAGTATCCAATGATGTTATCTATTCTCCTGTGTGTATATATGCACATAAGGAAATGGACAACATCATTGGATGCTATCATTATAAAAGACTTGGTTGTTATCATTCAACCAACCAGGGAACACTTGGTTGCTATCATTTAGCCTATCTCCTTTTAGGTATACCATGATTTAAACTTTGGACCTCCTTAAAGAAAGACCAAAGTTTTAACTATTACATTGTTGTAAAATGGTATTAATATAAAATATTATTTTTAGAAAATTGAGTATCTTTTTGTATTTATTATTTTTATATGTATTAAAAAGTAAATTGTGTCAACTTGATATGTGATAAGTTATTTTCTTTTATTTATAAAAGAAAATAACTTACAAAGGATTTAGAAAACTTATAAAAAAATGAGGAATTTTTTTATAGCAAACCAACTTTCCAATCTCATTGATGAACCTTTGAATAGTTTCAATAGAAGGAACGGAATTCTCATCTTAAAAAAAGGTTCCAATACTATTGATGAATCTTAATATTTAATTAAGAGTTTTATAATATAGTATAGAACAATGTTTCAATGTCATAAGTAAATAATATTTCAAGATCAAGAGCTTTAAATCAAGACTCAATCTCATCATGAACCTTAACATTTTTTTAAACTATTCAACATAAACGACTTCAATCTCATCATGAACCTTAGCATTTTTTAAAACTATCCAACATAAACTAATGTTTCCATCCTAAGGGTTATCTTTAGTATTTTTTTTTTTTTTTTGATAAGATGGAAAGGAGTATTGAAATGTCCCCAAACCTTTTACATAATTACAAGTGATTTTTAGTATTTTAATCCCAAAGTATTGGAGACAAATGATAAACCATATATTTCAAATTATTAAACAACTTTTGAATCCCAAGGATAACCTTAATATTTATTCAATATGTTTGAAATCAAGTGATAAGAAGCAAGAAGTTTCATACTAAGAAATAAAATTAAAATCTTTAATAAGAACCTTAACATTTAGTTTATTGGATTTGACCAAATGATAATAAGTGACGAGTTTTACAACAACAACAATTTCAATCCCATAAATTTATCTCCAATATTTTTCTTATAATAATCAATAAAATTTAGTAAATTAAAATTATTAAGAAGATCAACTTTTGACCTCAAATTTTTTTATTAATTTAAAAACAAATAAAAAATACTTTATTTTAAAAATTCTTTTTGAGTCTCACATAAACTTAAAAGGTATTTATTTTATACATTTATTTAATAATTATGTTTTTCTATAAATAAAAAAAAATCAGTCAGATGATATAAATAGATTCTCTAGATATTGTCATGATTCCTTTAAAAAATTTCATACTTGTTTTTAACAGTTTCAAATTATTGAAAGCATAATGACTCTCAAACAATGCATCTAAATAGTAGATTTTGTTAAAGATACTTATAAAGTCATCTTTGTAGGTATTATTGAATTAAAAGAGAAAAGTAATAAGGAAAACTGTATTGGATTAAAAAAAGAAAACTCATAAGGAAAATAGATTGCTATAAAATTTTGTGGATACTTTTAAGTGTATTGTATAGAATCAAAAACACATCTGAAATATTAAATTAAAATAAAAAGTTATTAAAAATAATAAATTGTTAATAATAAATATTTTTATATTGTTAACAAAACGATATTATTTTCAGTTAGTTAAATTTTATAAAAAAATCAATAATCAAATTAATATAATCTATATACTGTTATCATCAACATATTCCAACATAGAAAGGAGAGTGGGGGAGGGGGAGGGTCCTCCTCCCTCTCCCTGCTCCTCCTCATATGGTTCTTGTCCAGTTCCTGGCTCATCCCGAGTCCCGCTCTGGGAATGCTTTGTAGTAGATGATCTCCCTCGGAGGAGATCCTTCTCCACTTTCTGCTCCTTTCCTAGCAGTTTCAGGGTTTCCTTGCCTGAGCTCGTGGTCTGGTGCATCCTAGGGGTCTCCTAGGGTTTCCTGCATGTTTTCGGGATCCCTTCCCCATTCTCCCTTAGGCTTTTCCCTAGGATTTTTTGCAGGGTTTTTTTGTGGATTCGGTTCCCAGGGATTCTTCGGTCGATGGTGGTGGTAGGTTGGGAGTTCGACTGCTTCTTATTGCATCCTGTCAGGTCCTCTCTACTTCGGGGTTAGTCTAGGGGCCAATTTCCTCTTTTGTTAGTGAATCCTCTCTAGGATACCTATGGTTGTTTTTGGTCCCATCCCGTTGGGTAGGGCCCTTTTTGGTTTCATATTCGGAGGCTTATTCTTACTGGATCTACGATTTTATGGACACCCAAGGCATTGGTTGGCCTTCGGGGTGGGCCTCTTCCTCTGCCTGGGTTGTTCCCAGTCCCAGTCCCAATTCCCTGAAGCTTTCCATGAGCATGGATGGGGGATCTTGGTCCCTTCTTCTGGGGTGGGTTCCCAGGGTTTCTGTTGCATGTCTGGATCTTTGGGGGGACCCATGATCAGTGCATGCAGACCCTGGTTCCCCCAGGTTAGGCTTCCGAGGATCCCATATTTGTGCCTGTTGTTGCTTCCTGCCTGGGATCCTCAGGTTGTTCATTTCAGCTCCTGTTCAGGGGCTCCTGGTCCTAGTTCCCTGGATCTGTTCGTGAGCAAGGATGGTGGTTCCTGGTCCTTTTTGTTGGAGTGGTGGGGGATTCCTTCTGTATTCTCTGGTCTGGGGGGAGATTAGTGTATTTGCAGTTGTGGCCCCTCCTTCCTCCAATTTTGACTTTTGAGATCCTGTATTTGCACCTGTTGTTGTTTTCCCTATATCCTTTCGGCTTCCTCATATTTCTCCTTGTTGTGCATAGGGATATCTTGGCCTGTAGATATCCCCAGTAGTGTTGTTCCACTTTTCAGGCTCATGCGAAGGCTTCCCATTTTTTTTCTTTGAGGACCCTGAAGCCATTTCCCAGGTTGTCCCACTGCTGATCCCTGGCCTGTATCTCGGTGTTGCTTGTTGCTTTGCTCGCGCAACTGCTTGTTGCCCTATTACACCCTGGGTTGCATTCCGAGCCATCCCTAGGCGAGGATCCTCTCCAATTTTCTTATAATTCTATGCTTTTGAATTTCGAGCAAGATTTCTGGTTGCAGGCTATTTTTGGCCTTCCCGCTCTCCCTACGCAGGTTTGGGCAGGTGCACTGTATCCACCCCTGGGAGGATCCCAGACTGCTGTATCCACCCCCGGGTGGATCCCAGACTGCTGTATCCATCCCTAGGAGGATCCCAGACTGCTATATCCACCCCTGGGTGGATCCCAGACTGTTGTATCCATCCCTGGGAGGATCCCAGACTGCTGTATCCACCCCTGGGAGGATCCCAGACTGCCAGTAATGGGAGGATGATATTTTCATGAAGTGGGCCTCACTAGTTGGTACTAGAATCTGGTATTGTTGGTTCAAGGGTTGTTTCTGGCCCTTTCTCTTATAGTTTGTGTTTATTTTCATGTACTAAGGAATTTCTTTAAATCTCGGTGCTACGGTCCTTTTTGTTATAAGGTTTTGAAATCCTCTTAGAAAACTCAATTTGTATATAAAATTCTAGTTACTTATCCACACAAAAAAAAAAAAACATTATCACTTAACAAATTAAAGTAAATTGGCTGGTAGAGACTATGAACACCAGCTTCAAAGAAAGCCAACTTTAAAATCAAATAGACGGCAAACCGTACAATGCCTGTAAAACATCTCACTTTCACTGTTTGACATTTAAATCCCACTACATTAAACTTCAAATCCCACTACACTACATGGCAAAGCATGCACTGTCATTTAAGATTTCACAAAGAAAGGTCATTATACAGTTTAGAAGTACGGGTATCCATATCTATAAGAACCACGCTATTCCTGTATGCTATCCAAATGCAATCGCCACCACAACTGACTGCAAAATCATTTAAGTTGTATACTGCATATTGTAGACAAGATGACACTTTCAAGTGCTGCTCCCAATAGTAAATTGAAGTCCGTTTACCTTTTTGGAAATTCAAAATAAAATAGTATTGACAGCACCTCGATAGCCTAACCATCATTTTCTGTTTCTTGTACAGAAGGATTCCCAAGCACAGTCCCAATAACTCTCCACTTTCAGAACATAAATCCCTTAATGTTGGACAGAGTTGCACTGTACCATTTTCAATATCCAAGTTGTCTTCATTAAGGTTGTAAGAGGCCCAAAACTTACCGGTACTAGAAAACCAATATATTTTTTCTTCGCATACCACTATATGTTGAAAATCATCCATGGATACCCTATTCTTAGATTTTTTCTCCATGGCTACAGCATTCTTAATTTTTCTAGCATCCCACTGGTTTCCAATAGACTTATACTTTAAAATATGCAGAGACTTTGGTAGAGCAAAGCAGCCAATAACAATCATCTGATATGCTTTAGTTGCTGGATCGACCTGGAGATCGAAAAACATTTCTTCATGGTGATTCTTGATATAAGTGGAGAGATCACATTTCTTTCTCTTATGGTTTGGAAGATAATGGGATTTGCCATCTAATGTATTGAAAATTTGAAACTGGCCTTCTATATTGTTGCTAAAGACAAGGAGATCACCAGCTGCAGCTCTAAGACTCCAAGAAGAAGAACCTGTCCAATCACTCTGAAGATTGTTATCATCGCACATTTTGCCTCCTCACTCTGAAGATTGTTATCATCACACATTTTGGTTCTCTTTCCGTTTGGCAATTCCATGTCACCCTGGATACTTCGTTTGCTTTGCGTCATTCCGCTTAATGATCAACTTGATAATCTCAAAAAGATTATCTCAGTGGATACTCTACATGAGTTTTTGCATTTTAATTATATACTTTATAATTAGCACAACCCATTGGACCTAATAAGGTCGTCCCAAATGAAAAGAAAATAATTAATTATAACTTGTAGTGAAGGAAAGTAAATTTTATGAAGTGTGAGGTAAAAATCTAGAAAAGGAAATCTGTTTATTTAAAATGTGTTTATTTAATATAGGTTATATGTTTTTTTATTATGTGTTTTTTTAAATAAACTTTTTTTATTAATATTGTATATATTTATGGTATTAATTTTATTTTATTATATTTGAATTTTAAAATTTTACTTAAAATTTTAATGTACCTATAGGCTTAATTAAGTTGTACAAAGATTTGAAGTTGCTTGTTCAAAACAATAGTGATCAAATTGTTGAAGGTTATCCGGTGGTGTGGGGGAGTTGGAGGAAGTGGGTTGTGTAAAAATCTTAAGAAAAAGGAGGTCCCAGTTTTAAATCCCTCTCCTTCACATGCATGTGGATATGTTTAAATTCCTCTCCTTCACATGCATGTGGATATGTGACTCTGGGGTGTGTTAATCCCACCACCCAGTCTAAAAAAAATTGTTGAAGGTTAATTTCACCCACCCGGTCAAAAAAAAATTGTTGAAGGTTTAATTTATTCTATTTTTTTTTTAACGTAACCACCCATTCAAAAAAAAAATTGTTGAAGGTTTAATTTATTTTATTATTTTTTAAATGTAAAGAAATATAAAATTATAGGATATAATAGTTATAAAGTAAAATACTATCGTAATTAGATTAGAAAATTCATAACCTCTTCTCCTATATGAAGGTTTAATTTATAAAAAATGTAACCACCTAATCAAAAAAAATATTGTTGAAGGTTTAATTTATTTTATTTATTGAAAAATGTAAAGAAATATAAAATTATAGGATAAAATAGTTATAAAGTAAAATACTATCTTAATTAGATTAGAAAATTCATAACCCCTTCTCCTATATAATTAAGGTCTATGTAGTGAACATACGACAAAAATAATTCTTAAATTTTTTGGGGGTAAGAAAGAAGTTATATTGTAGATTGCGATAAAGAAAAGATATATTGTCTATCTTTTGATGTACATAAGCTTTTAATCCAAGATTTACTAGATGATGTAGTGCTACATTTTTATAAACTAATATGGTATAGTAACCCATGTGTAATAGGAAAAACTTAATACAATGAATTATAGAACTAAATGCATCTAATGATGCTACCATCAAGAGATAGGATAGAAAGAAGATCTTTCCTGGTCTATGTTGCCCACCATCTAGGGGGATAGTCATAACACATAATATTTCCTTTATTAAAGTTTTGTTGGTCATCACATCTACAACTCTATTATGTTCTTTAAGGATGTGATTGTATTCCATAGACAAAAAGCTTGTATGTATCATTTGAATCTTATATATAATTGTCCTTAGTCTCTAGTAAAGCTTCCTATTCTCTTTTGAATTATTCAAATTGTTGATCATGACTTGTGAGTCAAATTCTACCTAGATTTTCTTCCAACCCATCTTAATAGCCTCCTAAAGCCCTTTAAGGATGCCACAATCCTCTGCTAGTTTTTTAGAAAGAATGCCAAGGTTATTTGTAAAGGTGAAAATGGAGGTCCCATTCAACTATCTTCCTATCCCTCCTCCACTAGCTCTTCTTGGATTCCTTGTAATACTCTATCTATGTTAGTTTTTCTCTAATCCTCTAGGAGAGGATGTCACTTTCCCTTTTTGACTACTTGTAGGTGTTGTGTGGTTGTCATTTATTGATTATCAACCTTTGGAATAATTTTTAGTCTACTCATGATCTATTTCAATTGTTGGTGGGGTTCCTAGGGATACTCCAGTGTATGTTGGACTATCTTTGCTATGTTGGCTATGGTATTTTGCCAACTATAGTGGATGTCCATAGACTCTTGTTTGAAGATGTGGTTGTTATTTTTCTTCCATATGTTCCAAAGTAGGAGATAAGTTCCTACCCATACAATTTACCTAACATACTAGTATAATCCATATTGTGTAGTCCATTTTCTCCATACATGCTCTAGGATGGTAAATCTATACTAGTTAATATCAAGTAAGATAATCATCATCTTTCATATATTTAAAGTTATATGACAATAAATAAGTGGCAATGTGCTTCAAGATTCTTCCCACACATCTCACTCTTGAAAGTACTATGGTACCCTCTTTTCATCAGTTTTTCCATTTTTAGTACCCTTCTATGTAGAAGAAGCCAAATACATAATCCTACCTCAATCCATAACTTTTATGGTCTACTGTGACTCAAATTCATATTAAGATCAAATTGCATCGTAACTATTATCGATTAAGATTTGAAAGCCTAGCATCTACTAGTCACAGCCTAAGCCCAACATTTGATGCATAAAAAATGCTTTAACCCTACCTCTAGAGTAGGCTAGTTTCTTGTTAATTTACTGAATGTTGAATTTTGAGCTCAATTAATATAGTAAAAGTGGTATGGTAGGAATGAGTAAGGTAAAGAAAGTAAGGGTTAGAAATATATGAATTATAATTGGTCAATTAAATTTAACAACATAGACTTCCATTGGGCAGTTCTTGTAGATCAAGTCCAAAAAAATAAAATAAAACTAACAACATTCATTATTTGCCAACTTCATCTTTAAAAGAAGTTGCATACTTAAGAATCATTTCAAACATCTAGGGTATTAACTATACAATATTAACAGAACATGCTAATACTCCAATTAACAAAAATGATTTTCTAAGCGTGTATTTGGTAGTGAACCATTCCAATTGCCCTAAGTTAGTAATCCAATATAAACAAAATTACTAGCTCAACAACATTCATAGAAATGACTTCATAGCATTGTTACCAGAGAAATGAAGAAAAAATTCAAAGATGAGGTAAACACTCCAAGTAATGATCCATTAGTGATCAACATATGCAATTACAATAGTAGTTGTTAGAGTATATTACATTATTTAGTACATGTCAATGTACCCCCTTGGATACATAACTAGAGTAGGAGTTTACTTTAGAGTAAAGTTAAGTAGTTACTTCTAGCAATGTAATAAATGCACAAGTGTCAATGTGCAATGATGTAAATGTGCATGTAGTCCACATGTACATGATTCATAGGTAGAGTAAGGACCAAAGAACCTATCTTCTTATATATAGAACTTATAGTGAGTGAAATAGATAGGGGGTAGAGAATATAGAGAGTGCATAGTATAGATTGGTAGAGGAGTACAATGTAGCTCCTTAAGAACAATTTATGGAGTGTTCATGTCCTCCATCATATTGCATTGTACTATTTTCATGAGATTTCATTAATGGAATTTTTTGGAGCTATTGCAAAAGTTTATCTCTTTATTTTCTTCCATATTATTGTGTCATTATCATACTATCATATTATATTACCTATATTACATCTTGTGGTTGCATTTCCTATATTATATACTCATAAAAAGCTAACATTGGTTTTTTAGCACATGGTATATCGATAGGAAATAGGGAGAGCCACAAGTAATATTGAGAGGAATCCAAAAATATCAATTTTAGAATTTCTAAGATTGCATTTTTCTAGAGTCTTTCCATAGAGTTATAAAAAAACTTGTGAATACTAAAACTTAGCATTGATTCTACTAGATTTAAAAATCAACTAGTGAATATTGATTATCTCTAGATTTAAAATTTATTCCATTACAATCCTAATACTTTGTTGCAAGAAAAGGAGATTAAAAAAAAAGTTGGGAAGCTTCCTACATAGAGCTAGAAATAATATCTTCTTTGGAAACAACCTAGTACCAAAAGCAACAAATAAAAGATCAAATATTTGGAGGCCTGTAGAAAAGGTACCATTGCTAGAGATTGCATACCTTTAGAGTGTACAAGAAGAAAATGTCATAGGATCCTTATTGCAGTTTTGAGAAAAAAGAGACTCTAGAGAAGAGTCCAAGAGAATATTGGAGGTTGGTGATCTCTATTGAAGATTTAATATTATAAACCAAGGAGGAGTTCCTAAAACAAATCCCATTGAAGGAGGAAGAGACTCAAGTAAAAGAGTCTTGAGAAGATTAGATATTGGAGATCTCCATTGAAAAGTTGAAGGGAAGACCCATAAAAGGTCTCATTCTAGAAGTAGCAAAATTATAGATTCAAGAAGAATATCTCATTGCAAAAATTCCATAGTAGAAGATTGAAATAAAGGTATCATTGAGAAAGACCAAAGAAGTTATGAGAGTAAAGACCCTAGAGAAGAGGTGTCAAGGAGATATAAGGAGAAGGCTTGGAGAGCCTCACTGAATAACATTCGAAGAAGGTCATTGAAGGAGTTCCTACGATATCTCATTGGATAAATTTACCACCAAGGAGAATTTTTTGATAGTGAAGAACTTGGAACAATTATCGCCATTCAAAAAAAAATAAAAGGAAGAAGGATTTGGCAAGAAGCTTACCAAATTTTGAAGGAGATTGATGAAGACATCAAGACTTTCATATTCTTGAGGAGAAGGCCTAGATTGAAATTAGAATTTGACAAGAAGACTGAAGAACAAAATATATAGAAGGAGCTACCAAAACTGATAGATTTTAATATTTCCTTTGAAGGCTAGAAGACTCATTTGAAGAAATGAGATCTACTAATTTCTACAACAAAAAAGTGAAGGGTTCTTGAAGGAAAATCTCAGCTACGATTTGGAGGTGTTCCCTACCAAATTTTTGAGATTCAAGGATAGCATTCTAGTGGATAAATTGAATACTTTACAATCTAAAATTTTTAGATTTGAGGATAGCAATAAAGCAACAATTTGGGCAGCAAGTTAGAAGGTTTCAAAGCTACAAATAGGTGAGCTAAAGAGATAATTTGAATAGCAAGGAAGAGTTGTGATTTCATCCATTACAAGGCAACGATAAGGTGAATCTAATCATCTTGCAATCCTTCATCTACAAAGTCCATTAAGGTAAGAAACTTTGGTACAAAAGGTTCATTAGTTGAACTTTAGATTTTTGGTTCATTATTAAGATCCGTTAAGCACCATATTATAGTGTATTAGTTGCAAGGAGAAGGTTGCATATTAAATTCTTCAAGGGAGTGTAGAATATAGTTTCTTATAAGGTTAATAGCTACACATTAAACTAGGAGTTAGATAATTTTTGACATAAATAAAAATATCATCTTCTTATTATCAACTAGAAGTAAAGAAGACTATAGTCTAATGCATTGATTTTAGTGCAAGTTTCAAAGTATTTTTAAGAGTTCTTAAAAGGAGCAATAAGGACAAATTATTAGTGCATGATTTAAGGTTCATTAAAAGAATCAATAAGGTGATATTATTAGTGCACTATACTATTTACTCTTAAAGGTTATTAAATGCATTGGTTGTTAAGGTGGAAGACCAAAGTGCACAAATCAATATAATATAAAAGTGTTGAAAGACACTATTCAATAAAAAAAAATTGTAGCATCTTGGGACAAGGAGAATCCACTAGAAATAGTAAGATAACCTTCAAATATTGGAGAAGGAAGCCACCTCATAAAGAAAGGAAGTACACTTGAAAAATGAGATTTAAAGATCTTAAAAATATAGGTGCAAGTTAAAATATTCTAGCTATTGCAAATATATTTACATTACATTGTACCATATTTCACTTATCCTACATAGCAAAAAATGATAAAGGATAGGGTGTCTCAAAGACACTAAAATAGTCAACATAGTATAGTCATTGAGCGGCCACATCATCGATTTCAAGGAGCAGACGTCAAGCATAGAGGTAAAGCCAAAAAAGGGCTCATAAACTAAGGTTTCAAAGGTGTCTAAGTGATGTGGAAATTATTAGATCTAGGCTATTGTTTATTAGACTTAGTTTATTTTATCATTTACTAAAGCCTAAAGTCCTAGTCTAATTTAGAAAGTGTGTTCTAGACTAGGTGTTAGCTTTTACTTATTTAATTAAGTACTAAATCCTAAGTCTCGGTGTGATTGAATAATATCTTATTCCAACTTGTAAATATGTGCACATTTGGATGGCATAAGTCTTTGGGTAAGATTAGTCTTCTTGTTAGAGTTAGCAAGATCTATTAGTTAGCATCTTAGCTTAACTATAGCTTTTGGTTAAGCATATTCTTATTTTAGAAGATTATGGTTGTTAAATGTATTATAAAAAGCCCCTTATGTGAATAATATGAGTTAGTATTTTTCCAATTCATTTTACTCATCATTGGTATCAAAGCCTATGATTAGGCTTGTCCTAGTTAGGCTCTTAGTTTGTCTAGGAATTCCTAGTTTGCATAGGAATCAGTTGTTAACTTCCTTTGTAAATTTTCCTCAAAGTTCTTAGTCTAGGTTTTAAATTGGCCCACTGAGAGTTTTTTTTAGTCATTTAAACTCCATGCACCAAATTTGGTCAAAATTGACTTAGTTTTCATTATGTTATAACCTTTCAAAGGTTATGTTAAAGTTAAATTAAATAATTAATATTAATATTTTAATAATATTAATATTATTATTTATATTACTAAGGTTTAAAAACCTTAAATTAGTAAAATTGGGCACTCACCGCCTGATCAACCGATGACTTCTCCCAATTCCTATTGGTCATCATGAGCACCTCCAACCAACCTCTTTCTAACCACTAGCACTACCAATGGTAGACATTATTGACCACCAGTGGTCAACCTCAGGTTTTTTGCTAACGTAACCCTTCTCGACTAGCCTATTTTATCGATGGCAAAGTTTCCTTGAAGGCCAAGTTTCTTCTCGATGGTTAGTCCTCGACTTATAGCGTGGCCAAGCAGATCAACCCGACGATCTATCCTTTTCCACTAAATTTTGGCATGGCCAAGCGATACCAGCCAATATTATTCTCCTCTCGATGCAACTTCTTTGTGGCTCACTTTTTCAACTCCTCGTCTAGTTTCTAGCACTGCTCTTTTGACCAACTACCCATTAGTTAGTCGATGTAGACTAATAGATTTTCTATCGATGATTTTCACCTTTGATATAGCTATAAATTTTGATGTCACACTGTCATCCCAACCATAGTCTGATAGCTCTACATTTTCATCTTTACTCCATTATCGCTTTTCCCTATGAATCCATTATCCTATCTACATCTATCGTAGCTCCACCATTACACCACCACATTGAATAGACTTTGCTCGAAGACAATCTGATGTGGTAGATCTTCCAAGTAGGTGATTGGTGAACCCTTTTGGTGATCCAATATTTCACAGGTGACACCACCTCCAACGCACGCTCCCCAACATTAGAATTTTGATATTTTTTTGTTACCTAGAGGTTTTCGACCATCTGCAATGAGTTTGTTCAGCTGATAAATTTTTAGGTGATTTGATAATTTTTTTGACGTTCCTACTATATTTCTAGTAAAGTACAAATATTTTTAGTGTGCATATACACTTCTTGACAGTTTTCAGATGAACTTGTTGTGCGGTTCAATTTTTTCTTCACATCATTATCCTATATTTTCTCTGTTGTGGGTTTGAAGTAATTTATATAATGCATTGTGTATATTATTAAATAGCCACCCCTCAGGTTGGTTTATGCATTATCATCTTATTGATGGACTGTGTATCATGTTTACTCATTGGAAACACATGGTACTCATTTGGAAAGCATAATTAATATTTGTGTTTGTTGTTTTTACATTGTAGGTGAATTGTCCCACATCTATTATATGGGGAATTTTTATGTGTTTAAAAGGTGCAACTCATTTATTGTATAATAGCTAGCCTATGGGGGCTGGCTAGCGTACTATTGCATGCGCGTTGATCTATGCACTCCTGCGTTGAATGATTTTTGAGGTGTTGACTTTTTTTGGTAGGTGGTAGAAATTATATTATTGGATTTTAACTAGTGCCCAAAATCAGAAACATAATAATATGATGGAAAGTATATAGAGAAGCACAAAATAGGGTTTTTATACCCTATCTGCTCCATGAACTAGACCAGAGAAAAAATAGACCCACGCAGGGGTTGTTTAATAGAAAAATAAATATCGAAAGAGAGTCCATGTAGGGGATACGAAGAACATAAAGCAAAATTAAACCAATTCCCTTGCAAGTGTAAAAATATTAGTACCAAAATTTCCATGCATGGGAATAGAACTTGAAAGATAAAATAAACCAACTCTAATTATCGACAATCACTTCAGCTACAGAGCTATTTTTGCCATGTTTCTTGACTAGCAGTTTTAGGGAGGCGTTGATGCTATCCATACCACTGATGATGCTACTTAGAATGGTGTTGTTGATCGAGTTGAATATGGCCATCGAAGAAGTAGTTTTGTCACTCTCATCATTGGAATTTTTGAGGTAAGCATACCTCTCAGGGTTGGTTGTGCATTTCCAAGTCGACAACAACAACATTAAGAACATTTTGAGGGAAATTTTGGTGCTAGATGGACAAATTCCTGTGACTAACCCCAATATTGGTGAGAAAATCAGCAGACTTGTTAGCTTCCCAATACACATGGTAGGTTGTAGTGTTGTAAAAATTTTGCATCAAGACCTTAGCTTCTTGAATAATAGTGTGTACATTCCATGAAGGAATTATGTCACTAATGATAGAGTTTGTAACATTCATGGAATCACCTTCAATTTGTAAATTTCCCATGTAATATTTTAGAACATGAGCTTTAGCATAGTGGTTAGTTTGGATGCCCAAAAAATTAGAATAGGCCACTATGAGTCATCCATTGTGATCCTTGACCAGACCTTCGATACCCGCTACACCTAGATTTCCTTTAGAAGCACCCTCATAGTTAATTTTAAGCCATCCTACAAGATGAGTAGTCCAATGAGTGCCAATTTTGGTATGGGTATTAGGAGAAGTAGAGCTTGGTCTATAGGGAATACTGAGGGAACAAAAAAAAGTGGACTCAAGGGCAGACTCAAGAGGTTTGGTGCAAGGGAAAAGCTTAGAATTTTTAATAGAAAAGGTGATGGATTTTTTGGAAACATAGATAGAGTCCTTGAGATTATTTTAAAAGATTATACTATTTCTTTCAAGCCAGATATGCCACATGAGATGATGGAGATAAAATTTCCACAAAGAAGACAACCTAGAATTTTTGAAAGGCATGGGCCACTAGGAGAAAAAAATATCTAGGGAGTTGGGTTGGGCCCAAGAGATGTGAAAGGTGGACATGATATGATCCATGGTATATTGGAAGAAAGAACATTCCATAAATATGTGGTTGACAGATTCCCAGGCCGCCAAGCAAAGATGGCATCTATTAGGAACAACCATCCCTCTCTTCATGAGATTATCAATAGTGAGGATCTTGTTTTGGATGGCCAACCAAGAAAATATAGCAACTTTAGGTATGAGGTGTTTAAGACAAATCATATTGAAAGAAATGAGAGAAGTTTAGGGATTGAAATTCAATAGATGAGCAGATTTGACAGAAAAAAGACTAGAGTCATTTTCTTTCCAGAAAGGGGTATCATGAGATATACTAGATGAAATTACAATTACCCCAAATAATGTTGATAATTCTATGATAATATTTAAAATTTGGGCATCAGCATTTGCAATGCGGAGCTATTTCCATATTTTGTGTTGGACTGAAGAGTCTATGAAATTAGCCACCTTTCTACCTATGAGAGTATCCAGCAAGGGCTACACCACTGAGACTCTATTGTTCTCACTAAGTGTTTGATTTGAGATCCACCTATCTAACCAAAACTTTTTCTTATTTCCTATTCCAAGCTGCCATATGGTTCCTCTTTGAATAAGAGGTCTGGTCTAGAGTATTGATTTCTAGGTGGACCCAACTTTAGGAATATTTTCATCCATAAAATTTAGATGTGAGTGTATTTTTTATTGATGATGGAAACCCATTCAAGATTACAATTGGTAAACACCTTCTAAACCTCCTTGGCCAATAGTGCCATGTTCATATTACTAATTCTTCTAAGACCCATCCCTCATTGAATTTTGGGTAAGCAAACCTTTTCCCAGTTGATCAGATGAAAAAAAAAATTATCCTTTGAACCTGCCCAAAGGAATATCTTTTGAATCTATTCAATTTTGTTATAGACAGAAACTAGATCTTTAAATATTGACATAAAATAAATAGGAATACTTTGAAGACAGGCCATAGTGAGAGTAGCTTTGGCTGCTTCGGATAGGAGGGTCCCTTTCCAACCTATAATATTTTTATTGATTCTTTCAATAACATTGCTCCACATAGACTCTTTGGGTTAACTGGTGAACAGGGGAAGCCATAAATAGACAATGGGAAGCTCAGATATGACACATTGAATAATACAAGCAATCTTGACCTATCTAAATAGGGTGGTATTGAGAAAGAAAACTTTACTCTTGATATAGTTTATCTTTTACCCTATAGCCTCTTCATAGAGATCTAAAATATCTTTAATTGACTTTGCTTTCCAAACTGAAGCATGAATGGCTAAGATAGTGTTATCTATAAACTATTGATGAGAAAGGGGTCTCATGTTAGAATCATCTTGAATACCAAATATTGAGTCATCTGAGCAAGAATCTTTGAGAGCTCTTCCAAAGGACTCAACAAGAATAATGAAGATAATAGATGAAAAGGGATCCCCTTACCTAAGCCCTCTATTTCTTGGGAAGTAACCTCTTGTAGACCCATTGAGAACCAGGGGCTAGAAATGCAACCTTGAATAAGTTTGACCCACTCTCTATGGAAACCAAAATTGAGAAGGATAGCAAGCAGGAAATCTTGATTAACCCTATCAAAAGCTTTATTCATATCAATTTTAAGGACCATGGCAACTTTTTTGTTGTTGGAGATAGAATGGACTTCATACAAAGTTATGATACCATCAGTTATAGATATTCCTTTTACCAAACTATCTTGGCATGCATATATGATTTGGGGAAGAAATTTTTCACTCTGGATGCCATAGCTTTGGTTAGGATTTTATAAATCACATTACATAAACTGATGGGTCTAAAATATATCATAGATTTGCACACATGCCCTTTAGGAACAAGAGATATGAAGGTATAATTAATACCTCTAGGATGGATTCGTGTTGGATTTCAGTGATTGCATTGCACACATCTTGCCCAATAATATCCCAAAAGGTTTGAAAACTCAAGGAGAGAAACCATCAAGCCCAAGGAATTTATTCGGGTGCATGGTAAATAAATCTTGATTGATGTGACTAGGGCAAGAATGTGATTGAGTAACGAATTCTTGGTTCGATCAAAATTTTTGGGCTAGGTACCCAAGAGATCTTCAAAAAAAGAAGAGGCTTCATCTCAAATTTCAAAAATATCCCTGGTAATGGAGCCATCACCTTTGGTCAATTCTCTAATTTTGTTTGAACTTTTATGCCTGAGGGTGGAAGCATGAAAAAAAATTGTATTAGAATCATCCTCCTTGAGCTAAAGGGCTCTAGATTTCTACCTCCAAAACATCTCTTCTTTGTCCAAATGCTATGATAATATACTAAAATTTATTTCTCCTCAACTTTGATTTGGTCACTCTACTGGCCATTATATATTTGTTGTTCAATGATTTTTAGTTTATCCATAATCTGCTTTTTGCTTTCAAAAATATTGTTGAAAACTTCCTTGTTCCATATTTTGAGATTTTCCTTGAAAACATTGAGTTTATGATAATTTGAGTAATAAAAGACCTAGAAAAATCCTGTTACCCCAATGAGATATTTGGTTACGAATATCAAGTGTTGCACCCACATGGCTTAAAATCTAAAAGGAACCTTTAATTTGGGACCTTTGTCAGCTTTAAACAAAAGGGGATAATGATCAGAGCTAACTATTCGGAGACAAATGATATTAGCATCATCCATAATAGTAATAGCCTCTTTAGAAAGAAAAAATATATCAATCTTAACTTGGATATGTTGATCCCCAACTCTCATGTTGCTCCATGTGTATTTTACTCCTTTAATTTGAATGTCCATTAAATCATTATCAGTTACAAAATTATGAAAATCTTCAATGCTTTTGGATGGAGTGATATTTCCCCCTTGCTTATCTTATGGGAAAATAGGGGAGTTAAAATCTCCAACAAGGATCCATGAAATATTTTTGAAAGCATTCCTCATGTATCTCAACGTATCCCATAAGGTATTTCTACTGGTTGGATTGTTGGGTGCGTAAACATTAGATAAAAACCATGAATAATTATTGTCTTTGGAATAAAACAAAATGTTCAGAACTTTGTTTGGCAAAAATATTATTCTACCTTCAACTTTACTAGAATCCCATAGATTAATTAATCCCCCTGAAGTTCCTTGAGTAGGGCTAAAATTAAAATCACTATTATTCCAAATAGATCTAGCATTTTTTTTGGATTATATGTTATAATCACAATGACACTGAGAGGGGGGGTGAATCAGTGTGTTCTTTAAAAACTTAAAAGCAATTTAGACTTTTAAATAAACTGCAACAGATTAAAATAGAAATAATAAAAGTACTAAGAGCATCACACATAACATGGCATTTTAACGAGGTTCACCGATGTGGCTACTCCTCAAAAAGACTGCTTGGACTACCATCCAAATCTAGTCAAATGCAAAGCTACAACTTTACATAATCATTCACCAGCACCAACTGGTAAGAGGCACCAACCTCTAAATTTTATCTGCTACAACAGAATGGAGCACCAACTCCAATTTTTCCAGCACCAACTGGAAAGAGGCACCAACCCCTTTTTCAAGCTACAACTTGAAGATAATAATAAAAATTGCAGAATTAAACTGTCACCTCAATTTGCACGATCTGCTATTTTTCTTGCGTTCTGCTGCTTGTCGGCATTCGGCTGCTGCTGTGAAAAATGATTCGCACTTTTTCAACCACTCCTCTATATCTCTCCGTGTTCTCTGCTGCAACTTCACAGAAATATTACTTCTACAGCCAGCACACTGTCATTTCACACTCGGAACACGACTTCTGCATACCGCGTTCTTATCTTCTCTTTGCACCACTCACTCTGCTACACCTTCCATGAAATCTCACTTCTACCATCTACATATTTTTGCCTTGGACTTTAAACATGCCGTCTGCATATCGCTCTCTTTGTTCTCGATCAGTCGATATGCACTCACTCACTATCTCATCGTTGCGATCTCTTTTCTTTAACTCCAAAGAACTATCACCGACTTACACTCTGCTGCACATGAACTTCATTCACATATATCGCATCACGCCCCCTTTGCAACCTTGCAACAGTCCCACCTTTTTATAGAAGAGAATATCCCATCAAAACATTCTCAAACACTTCGGCTGCAACCCTAATTAGGTCAACATGAAACCCTAGAATTTTTTGGTTGCTTAACCTTGCTTTGTCGACGAGGAAACCCTAATTGATCCGTTGCAAAACCCTAGCAACGTCGGCTTTGAAAACAAGCCGGTGAACGACTTTAATTTAATTTTAAAATATTAATTTAAATTTTAAATAAATAAATAAAATTTAAACTGGATATTTAAAATTAAATATCTTCATCATCGGAGCACATTTTTCAACAAAACGAAGAGCTAACTTGGGTTTTAAGAAAAACCCATTTCAAAACTGCTGACCATGGATTTAAACAAAACCTATAATTTAGTCTGCCTTGGTTTTCACAAAAACCCTTCCGCTCTTTGACATCAATGACAACATCAACACTTGAGCAAGGACAATGTACCCAAGGTACCCAAAATTGCCAACAATCTCCCCCTTTGTCATTGATGGCAACCCTTTACTAAAAACACATCTTCAAGAGCCAAAACTGAAATCAATATCTTTGAAGTTTTGCTCCCCCTGACTTGAAGCTTTCCTCTTCACTTGAAGCTCTCCCCCTTACTCATATCTCTCCCCCTTTGTCATCAATGGCAAAGGGCCACATTTGGGGCTCGAAACTAAGAATGAGCCTCTTAGCTTAGTCCCTACCCCACCTCCTGATGAGGTGATTAATTCTGGGGTGGGAGTAAAACTCCCATTAGGCATTGATCAACATCAACGTCTATAACTTCCTTGTCGGGTCTTCTCTTGAACTCTTTGACCATATTCTTGTTCCTGTCATTGTTACGATCCTTGGACCTGATCATGCCACTATTCCTGTTCCTATATCCTGGAATTTCAACTCTGCATTATCTGACAGTGTGACTTTTATTGTTGCACTTATAACAAGTAATAGTGTTGTTTCTTTTAGGCATACCTATTCTTTGAATCCACATGTTCTGACTAAGCCAGTTCTGACTAAACCTGTTTTGACCAAGCCTGTTAGTGTGATGTTCTTTTGTTTTAAACAAAAATCTGGTCTGTTTACCCTTCTGACATGAAGCACACATACTATTTCCAGGTTTTTTAATGATTGGAATATCTCTCACTGCTTGTTTAGCGCTAATTCTTACCAGATTATCAAAACTTATGTGTCCAAGTCTCTTATGCCACAACCAGTTCTCTTCTTCTTGTCCCATGAAGCACATACCTTCTGAAAACTTTGAGAGTGTGTACAGATTTCCAGACGTCCTTGAGACGGTTGCTATTAATTTCCTACTGTTTATTTTTCTGACTTCACAACCATGCTTCTTGAAAACTACTTCATGTCCTTTGTCACAGATTTGACTCACACTCAATAGATTATGTTTCAAACCATCCACATATAAAACTTCCTCTGACTTGATCTTTCCTTCACTAATTTTGACCGTTCCTTTACCTATTATTTTGGCTCCGTCATTGTTGCCGAATTTTATAGAACCACCCTCATACTTTTGTAGATTTTTGAATTTCTGTTTGTCACCTGTCATATGACTTGAGCAACCACTATCAAGAATCCAAGGAACATGTTTATTCTGAGCTCTAAAAGTTGTCTGCACTATTAAAGAATCATGTTCTTTCCTGAGCTGTTCTTTTTGTTTCCATTCTGTTTTAACTGTGGTATTGGGTTCTAGCTGTGACTTCCCCTTTTTAGAATTTTGCACATATCCTTCAGTATAAATTCTATTTTGTTTTGCTCTATACGGTTGAAATCTGCTTTCATGAGGTTGATATGAAATAGACATACTACGATAATTTTTGGAAATATGACCAAAGTTGTGACACTTAAAACACTCTACTGCATAACTCATTAAAGGAGCAAACGCATTTCTACTAGTGAAACTTCTTGGACCTACGTTGTATTTGCGATCAACAATTTTATGCCCATAAACATTACACTTGAAACAAAAACCATAGAAATAATGATTAAACCTCGAAAGATGGTCTTGGCCAGGTTGTTGCTTGAGCCTTGGATCTTCTATTCTTTTGATGTGTGACCTTAGTAAAGCCATCATTGTCAATTGCTATTTCAGGTCTGGCATTACATCTTTATTTTGCCTGATTCTTGTCTTTGTTCTTTTCACTTTCAAAATTGCTTGCTTTTGGTCCAGTTGATGATTCTCCTTCAGAAAATCCGAGACTAAATTTGATACCTGTGGATCTTTGATCGCTCAGAATTTTTTCCAATTTCATCGAGCTTTCTTCACGTTTTACATGACAGTTGATTTTTCGATCCAGCTCTTTTATCTGTATTCGAAGACTCACATTTTCTTCTTCCAATTTGCTGTAGTGGTCTATCTTCATGGATACCTGTATTTCCAGATCTTCAGACATTTTCTTGTATTCTTCAGTCTGTATTTTTAAACTGGCAATAATGTTGTTTGCATCCTTAAGTTTCCTTGACAATTTTTCATTCTTCTTTTTCTCTCGATTCCCATTTCGTAAGGGCAGACACTAGCTCACCCTCTAAATCAACTTCAGCCTCAACTTCTTCAACTTCAGAGTTCATTCCTTCTGCCATTTCTGGTTCAATTTTCTCAACCATAGGAACTAAAACTGGCTGGGATGCCTTTTTGGATGAGGATTTATTCTTCTTAGCCATTGTGTACTAATCCAAGATCAACCCTGACTGATTTAGCCAAAATTGGGAACCTTGCTCTGATACCAATTGTTATAATCACAATGACACTGAGAGGGGGGGTGAATCAGTGTGTTCTTTAAAAACTTAAAAGCAATTTAGACTTTTAAATAAACTGCAGTAGATTAAAACAGAAATAATAAAAGTACTAAGAGCATCACACATAACATGGCATTTTAACGAGGTTCACCGATGTGGCTACTCCTCAAAAATACTGCTTGGACTACCATCCAAATCCAGTCAAATGCAAAGCTACAACTTTACATAATCATTCACCAAGCACCAACTGGTAAGAGGCACCAACCTCTAAATTTTATCTGCTACAACAGAATGGAGCACCAACTCCAAATTTTTCCAGCACCAACTGGAAAGAGGCATCAACCCCTTTTTCAAGCTACAACTTGAAGATAATAATAAAAATTGTAGAATGTAAACTTTCACCTCAATTTGCACGATCTGTTGTTTTTCTTGCGTTCTGCTGCTTGTCGACATTCGACTGCTGCTGTGAAAAATGATTCACACTTTTTCAACCACTCCTCTATATCTCTCTACTGCAACTTCACAGAAATATTACTTCTACAGCCAGCACACTATCATTTCACACTCGGAACACGACTTCTGCATACCGCGTTCTTATCTTCTCTTTGCACCACTCACTCTGTTGCACCTTCCATGAAATCTCACTTCTACCATCTGTGTATTTTTGCCTCGGACTTTAAACACACCGTCTGCATATCGCTCTCTTTGTTCTCGATCAGTCGATACGCACTCACTCACTATCTCATCGTTGCGATCTCTTTTCTTTAACTCCAAAGAACTATCATCGACTTACACTCTGCTGCACACGAACTTCATTCGCATATATCACATCACGCCCCCTTTGCAACCTTGCAACAGTCCTACCTTTTTATAGAAGAGAATATCCCATCAAAACATTCTCAAACACTTCGGCTGCAACCCTAATTAGGTCAACATGAAACCCTAGAATTTTTTGGTTGCTTAACCTTGCTTTGTCAGCAGGAAACCCTAATTGATCCGTTGCAAAACCCTAGCAACGTCGGCTTTGAAAACAAGCCGGTGAACAGCTTTAATTTAATTTTAAAATATTAATTTAAATTTTAAATAAATAAATAAAATATAAACTGGATATTTAAAATTAAATATCTTCATCATCGGAGCACCTTTTTCAACAAAACGAAGAGCTAACTTGGGTTTTAAGAAAAACCCATTTCAAAACTGCTGACCATGGATTTAAACAAAACCTATAATTTAGTCTGCCTTGGTTTTCACAAAAACCCTTCCGCTCTTTGACATCAATGACAACATCAACACTTGAGCAAGGGCAATGTACCTAAGGTACCCAAAATTGCCAACATTATATTTTGGTCAATATTTGTTTCTTGCATAATCATGATAGTGGGCATGTATTCCTTCCTCAAATTGCATGCAAGTCTCTTCTTGATAGCACTATAGAAGCCTCTCACATTCCATGAGAGGATACTCATTTAGAAATTTTGAAAAATATTTTACCTCCCTTTGACTACTATAAGGGAGGTTTGGGTCTTTTTTATTCATCTTTCTCCTGATTGAAAAGGTCTTGTAAAAGAGTCTTTTGAATGCCATTAGCAATTATGTTATCTGTTTATTTCTTTTTTTGGTCATTTATGGAAGGTCTTACCTTTTTTTCTCATTACTGATATCCACAGAGGCTTTCTTGTAACTTTTGGTGTTGATAGGGCTGAACTCAGGTTTGTCTAAGTTAGGGTTACAAATTTTAGAGTCATTATTGACCAGAGTAGGACTAAAAATTTTAATATGCCCTTTGAGGGTAGGCAGAGGTTTAGAAGGAATATGGGAAGGTCTAGATCTGTATGGGGAATGGGTTTCCCATTCGATAGTAGTGACAGTACAAAGGGCACAGACTCATGCAATAAGGTTTCATCAAAGGGAACAGACTCAGAAATAAAAAATTTAGCTAATACACCAAATTTGTTAGGATAAGCAAAAAGAGAGCTAACCTTAGCTTGGTCATCCACCAGATCTAAATCTGCAATTTGCTTCTCTTTAAGTGTAGCTAAACTGAAATTATTTTTTTGGTAATGCCTAGCATGGTTCTGCTTTTATTGGAACCTGTCACCTAGACGCCCAAAATGGGACCTATATCTAGCCATTTCTTTAGAGGTTTTGAGAGATTGTCACTGAGCTTTCAGATGACCTTGAGTCTGGAAGTCAATACAAAAAGTAGATTTATTTTCATATTCAATAGCTTGGCATCTGTGATATGAGTCGTAGACCAGGTTAATATGAGTCAACAATTGAGAATCCAAATTTGCATTAACACAAATTCTTGCATGAATCATGCGAGTTCAATATTTAGTGATAGGATTGATAGCTACTAATTCTCCAATGGATTTAGCAATGTCATGCAAGATGTCTTCATACCAAAACTGGATAGGCAAATTGAGAAGATAAACCTATATAGGAGCGTAGTTAATACTTCGAGTTTTTAGGTTGAAATATTCACCCCACTTTCATAGAAAAATACTTTTTTGACCATAAAACTAGGGCCCACCTGTGAGAATTTGGGAGATATTATCCTAGTTATTAAGGTGGATCAGAAAAAAAAAACCCTGATGTAGACACGAAAAAGTGACCCACTTTGAGTGGGCAATCTTCCTTAGTGCCCCTAAGAGGCCCTCAACCCCTTCCAAGAGAAATGGAAGACCTCTTTGCCTCCCTTTTTTAATTTGTTTATCTTTTAGCGAAATCGTGTCCCATCTTTATGAGACGCAACTTCGCATCAACGATATTGCACCCCGTCAGGATGGGACGTGACTTCACGTTAGTGATATCGTGCCCCATCAGGATGGGGCACAACTTCACTATTTTTCCTTTTAAAAGTATTATAGTAGGTATATAGTTAAAATATATACCTCTCGACCCTACCGCATATATATATATAAGTATATATATTCGCTAAAACCTAAATTTTAGCACAATGCCTAGACTTAGGAATGGAAAACAAACCGAAGAAGATAAAGATTGGTTAGGAAGACCATTAATTGACCAAATTGTCCCTCCTAAGGACCAAGTTCAAGAAGAAGAAATCCTAGACCAGTAAGAAGAAGAGCTTGTTGTAGCAAATAAAAAAGAAAAAACTAATAGAGAGGAAGGATCCTCATCCCCTAAAATGTATCTGTGAGGAGCTATCACTTTTGAAAACATGGAACAATTTTGGAAGTTCATTAACACAAATATTGGTTTTTTTAATAGAGCAGTCCATATGGACAAGGATCAAATTAGTGACACTCAAGAAACTCTAGAAGATGTATTTCACACATGCACTAATCCCTTGTCCTTTATTGAACAAGAGAGTGATCAAGCTGGACCATCCAATTTGGATATAGTAGCTACGATCCGGAACATGCAACAACAACAGGTTACCCAACCACCTAAAGTGCCTGTTAACAAGCCTAGGGTCATTCCCGCACAAAAGAAACCCTCATTTACTTGCTCTATTTCACCAAGCTCTTGATCAACACACCTCAAATCAACAAAAACCCAAAACAAAACCAAACACCAATTACCAACAATCTGGGGTACAACATAATACTATTACAAATCCTCTTCATAATACTCTTCCTACCAACACTTTGCATAATAGCAATATCGCATCTAATCCTTATGTTACACCATAATACACTCATATATCCCATACCTATGTCCCACCGAACCAATATGGTGGACAAACTAGTAATCTTGAAACCATGGTGAAACAACTAGTTTCTCGCATGGACTAGATAGATCCCTATCGTCCCTCGTACAACTATCGAGAGATGTGTAGTCAGCATTTAGATCCTATAGTCGTAGCACAGTCGTCTCCTAAAAAATTTCCTATGCTTTTTCTTCCCATATATAAAAGAACCGAAGATCCCATAGAGCATCTTCGTATATTTAGGATAGCTTGTCATAATATATCACATGATGACTTGTTATTACTAAAAATGTTCTCGAAAAGCTTGGGAGGAATGGCATTAGAGTGGTATTATCAATTACCCACTAATTCTTTGAGGAATTTCGAAGAAACTGCCGAGTCTTTTGTCCATCAATTTAGTGCCTACATCGAAAGACATGTGACCATTAAAGATTTGTATAACTTAAAACAAGACAAAGATGAATGCTTTGCTGATTTCCTAGCTAGGTGGAGATAGTTGATAGGAAAATTGCACTTTGTGTTACCTTATAGGGAGATGTTGGACATCTTTATTAATAATTTGCAAGAGCAATTGTCTTACGAATTATCAACTGCTACCTTGACCACCTTCGATCAGGCTATAGACTTATCCCGAAGAGTGGAAGATGCTCTCATTAGGAGAGGCCAACTTAAAAAGAAAGACGATGAGAAAACATCCAAAAATCAATATAAGAATAAACAAGTTGTGGGTGATGGAGTCACTAACAGCAAAAATATTGCTAATGTTAATACTGCAAAGACAGCATAGAAGTTTGAACTGAAACCTCCTGATAGACCTCCTTGAGAATTTACTAGGTTAAATCAACCTTTATCAACTATTCTACCGCAATTATTAGAATGAGTCTTGATTCAATTACCAAATATATGGGAACCTTATCCAACTATACCCGGATACAGAGCATATTTATATTGTGACTTCCATATAGGACCTGGACACACTACAAAATCTTACAAAAGATTAAAACATAAAATACAAGACTTGATTGATAACAATGATATGGAGGTGCAAGCCTTTCAACCTAAGTAAAATCCTCCTAATAATTCTCAGCAGAACACCACACAAAACTAGAATCAGAACACCAATAAGTCATTAGACATATTTCAACATCCCTTACCAAAACATGGTAAGGAGGTGGCTAATCAAATTGAACATCATAATGTCCCTCCTCCTGCTCGATATGTAGGAACTATTAGTGGGCATTTACCTATTCATGATCTGGAAACCTTTGACACAAATTTATCTGTCATTACAACCAGGCCTCTATATAATATTCAGATACCTGATCTTAGTGATACAGAATACGATATTGAGAGTGATATGGAAATCACATCAAATCAATAGAATAGTTTTGAAGATGAATCAGATACTATTCATCCTATCACAAGTCATATGGTTTTAGAAGAACCATTTCCAAGAAAAGTCATTACTAGACCATCGTCTCATAGATTACTTTCTAATGAGCTAGCTATAAATGCTATACCAAGACCCATTCACCATCCGCAGAATAATATTGTGGGTACCATCGAATTTGTTACTAGACAACAGGCTCAAAATTCTCAAAAAGATCAAATTCAGAATGGTGGATCAACTCCATTTGTTTTGAAGGTTCCTAATAAAGGGAACCATGCACCTAATGTTCAACCTAAACCTCCTTATAATATTAATGAACAATTATCAAATATTATAGCTAGAATTTCCCTCTTGGACCTTTTAAGATCTTCTCCTACACAGAGATGAATTAATGCTCACATTAAGCCAAATGATGGTACCACAAGACATTCAACCTGAAGCCATGGCCAATACTATAATAACTCGTGAAGTTGATTGTATTGACTTCCGAGATAGAGACATACCTCAACATAGTTTACATAAAGATAACCCCTTGTATATTACTGCTTTAATTGGAGATGTAGCAGTCAAACGAGTTTTGATTGATAATGGTTCATCTTTAAATATCTACACTTTTGACTTCTACCAAAGATTTGGGTTTAGGAGTGAGGAAATGAAAAGAACTGATATGATCATAAAATCTTTCAATGACAAAACACAAGAAACGTGTGGAGTTATTACCATTCCATTGTAGGTTGGTTCAAGAACCTTGGATATGACTGTGTTTATTGTATATTTCCCTGCATCGTACAATATACTCTTGGGTCATCCTTGGATCAACGCAATGTGAGTTGTTCCCTCAACCTTACATCAATGTGTTAAGTTCGAATTTAAGAATCAGTTGGTTACCATTCATGGTGATCCAAGACCCTTTGATATGTGTGTGTTGGTAGAACCTATTGGAGTTCAATTTTGCCTTGCTTTGTCATCCACACATCCTAATTCTCATTACCCATCTAAACGTGTGAAACTTGCACCCACAAATTCATCTACTGCTTCTCCATTAGTTGCACCTTTACATATAGCTCAACCATCTTCTGAAAAAATTGCATTAGGACCTAAGAAAGATCCTAATCCCACAACCAATGTCTCTTGTTCTACTACTATAACTTCCATACCTATAATAGACCCATCTGTTAGAGTTAAAGTTCACTATGCCTTCACCTTGACACTTGTCAGTTTCTCTTGACAAGTGTCATGTGTTAAATATAGGCTTATGCCTATATATTGTAACCATTTGTATCAATAAAATTAATCCCTTCAGTTTTAAGTCCCAACATTTGGTATCAGAGCAGGTTCCCTCTCCTGCCTGTGAAACCTTGAGGGGGGATTTCCCTCATGGAAATCCTCCCTCCCCCATCATCCTTTCCCCCATTTTTCCCATTTTTTTTCAAAAGAGGGAGTATGCTCTTCATTCTTGATGAATGAATCAGAAACCAGATTTTTGAAAAATCATGGCTGCCAAATCAGATTTGTGCTGGGTACTTCTTTGTTTTTGCAGCTGGGGAATTTATTTTAAGTTTTTTTTGGTAAATCCATCAATTTTTTTTAGCATTCTTGAGCGATTACGGTGTATGTTTCTAGAGAAAGGAGACCTGGATTTAAGTAATGTGTTATTAGCATTTAGCAGCCCTTTATTGAAGTTCATGACAAGCCTTGGATCTGATATCAAATGGGAACCCACTGTATCTCGACGCCGTAGTTCCAGGCCTTGGGAGGCGACGTAGAATCGATGTTCACCATGTTGGTGTAGGCACTGCAACCCCCCTTGCGCAGCCGAATGTAACGAGACGTCTGCGACATATCCTTCAAATATGTACAGCACAATTTCCCCTTACACGCCTTGGCCTCCTGCATCTCCTCCTCAAAGCGGTGGCACAGGCTGTTGTCGCTGCAGTTCAGAGGTGAAAGCAAAACCGTTTTCACATAGTTGAAAATCATCACGGTGTTCCGCTTCGAGATGTTGAAGGGCGAGCTATCGTAGATTTTGAGCCTGCCGACACCGAAATCTATGGATGTGTTCGAAGCTGCTTCGACAGTCGTGATGGGGTAAAAAATATAGATCATCGAACTGAAGTAAAGCTGGCTCTGATTGCAGAAGATGCGGTAATTTGGAATGCCGCAGTTGTCGTCGGTACTCAAAGGATATGG
This sequence comes from Wollemia nobilis, assembly GCA_028583015.1. NCBI lineage: Eukaryota > Viridiplantae > Streptophyta > Pinopsida > Araucariales > Araucariaceae > Wollemia > Wollemia nobilis. The sequence goes on from JAQPPZ010003942.1 coordinate 65,854, forward strand.
AACGCCCGTTGTGCCACAGGCGGGACAACGCTGCAGTCATTGCACCTTTGTTTTTTTGGAGAAGGATGATTTTTTTTTGTGAGCAGCTACCATAATAGACCTGCAATTTATCTGCTACTCCCATAACAGCTGAAGAGTGTTGGTTCCTATGCTGGAGGTCATATCCGTAGTATAAAACAAAGCCCAGTGGAGGTTTGGTGATGTCAAATTGTAGTAGCTTTATGCATCTGACGTGAGGCAAGAAATGTTCGATGGAATGCAGCCAAAAAAAGTTGTCGATGCTTTGGGGGAGGGGTCCCGTGAGCTGGTTGTTGGTTAAAATCATCTGGGAAAGCTTTTGCAAAATCGATATATTTTTTGGCATGCGCGGTCTTCTGAGATAATTTTCATTATTATACCACAGATTGAGCACTTCCAGGTTGGGCAGGTCCCTGATGGACATCAGAATCGTATCGTGGAGCCAAACAGCCATGACGAGATCAGTGCACTACGGCTCCCAAATCCCCTCCCTCTCAGTCGGTGTAATTTTTCTGACACCGTTGCCGCCATTCTTCCTATCTGGCACTGTTGCTGCTGCCCGTCATCACCAGGGTTTGAAATCGTACGATGACACACATGCTGGCGAAAAGCCCTTGAGCACCAGCATCGGCAACATTAGTCTGCCACAAATCAGGGGGTAAAATTTTTAATATTTTTAATATTGTTTTTTCTTCAGTAGTGTACCTGGCATGTGCGGGGGATCAAAAAAAAATTACAACAGAAGCCACCAACGATGTAATCGGTGCTCCTGATTGAATTTAGCAGCTACAAAAGCATGTTTGTGAGTTGGAAGTGTATGTTGGTAGCATGGTTCCTGACATGCGGTAATGCCTACTGGAGATTGCAATGCACAGCACCTAAAAATCCAGAGACCACCACCGTCGAAGTCAATGGCGGGAGGCTCTTTTTTTTGTCAACTAACGCTGTGCAAGACGCTGCGTACGTCGGGGCACGTTGGGCACGATTGTGAACTTGGCACTGCATTTTCTGAGAGAAGTGCAAGTGTTATAGTCAAACTCGTAGTGTTTCCTATGGCTAACTCATGCACACTATCATTTTACCATATTTGCCACTTGAGAAATGATAGCGGCGAGATTTACTGCCAAACTGTCGATCGAACTGCTGTCGCGGTCATTTTCTCTCAGTGGTGTTTTTCGAAGATATAGAAGGTTTGTTGAAGCATTTCAATTGGTGATCACTGTGTGTAATCGCAGATCTTGTGATGGTGATAGCGGAGGACTTGCAAAACTAACCCCATTAAATCCCATATCATGTGGATCATTGAAGTAGTAGTTGACAAATTTAAAAATTGCATGAACAAATCTATTGTAGTACCTATATGGCGGTAAATGTTAACACAGTAAATTGAAGGAATTTTATTTTAAATTGAAGGAATTTTATTATAATATGATTAAAAGGGGCATGTTATTATTAAAAGTGGAAGGGGACCACTTTCACTTTTTTATATAAGGGAACTTGATAAAATGGCCGACAAGATCTTTATGGCCCATGAAATTCTTTAGTGGCACTAAATGTTTTTTTTTAATGCCCTGCGTTTTTCACATGGGAAGTGGAATGTGGAAGGCCCACATGGCCTGTTTATTGTAATTTTCAAAGATGATGGCCCACATGGCCCATGTAATTCCCCTGTGAGGGAAATTGAGTATGTCCTTTTATTCCGCCACAGTGCGATGCCAGGAATATGATATTCCTGAAGTTTATTTTGCTGCCTTAGATAGGCATGATGTTTTTTTTCAAATGATGAAGGCCCCTTTGATGGTGGAATATAAGGGTATTTATAGTCGTTGGAAACATTTTTTCGTGACGGACACAATGGTGGTGTCATATTGTAATTTTGAGGCTATTTCAATTAAGTTTTTTAGCCTCAAAGTTTTTTTTCTACCTTGGAGTGCACTTTCGGTTGTACCCGACACTCCCAAGGCACTTATAAGTGAACCTAGTATCTAGTAGTCTCCTCTTTCTACTTGGCGGATGTAGAGGCTGGTTACCCATGCATTCTAGTAAGATGAGGTGCCTACCATAAGGACACTTATTCTAGGGACTACAGACATAGACACCCTAGACTCTATCCGAGGTTTTTCCGGATCTACTTCTGAAGACTACAGACAAAGACACTTCAGAAGATTCACTTCTTTTCTTCTTCTCCTCTATATTTGGCTTCTATGGCTCATTTTATTGTATTGAGTGCATTTTCGACAGAGACCGACACTCTTATATGGCTCATTTTTCCTTTGTATTAGGTGCATTTTCGGCAGAGACCGACACCTTCTAGATTGAGTTCACCATAAGGAGAGATTTGATATTTATGGTGAATCTAGTTAGTGACCTACGAGAGGCAACATCCTCTGAGGATGACCTGCAGAGGCAACAGACCTAGAAGTGGCTGACCCTGAGGCACCCATGATGACCCCGAGGCACTTAGATGGCTGACCCAGTGGCAACAGACCCGTGGAAGTGGCTGACCCTGAGGCAACAGACCAAGATGTATACACAGTGAATCTAGCATTATTCATAGTTGGAGAGCCAAGAGCACAGAGCACAAGCCTAGAAAAATCAGCAATAAGAGAGGATGATAGGTTGTTTTAGAGAAGTCAACATTAAGGGGGAATGTTACCTAATGTTGACTTGTTTTTTTCTTTAGTTAGGATAGTGCACTTTAAGGGGGAATGTTAGAGTTAAAGTGCACTATGCCTTCACCTTGACACTTGTCAGTTTCTCTTGACAAGTGTCATGTGTTGAATATAGGCTTATGCCTATATATTGTAACCATTTGTATCAATAAAATTAATCCCTTCAATTTTAAGTCCCAACACCATCTATCGACACCTCTACACCATATACGTCCACAAAAGTTATATTTTCCACATCAGAAGATGTAGGGAATGTTCCTTCTACCTCTTATGCTCTTACTGATGAACTTTTACCTGATCTATCTAAAATATTTATATCATAATAAATGAGTGCTTCTATGCAATATTCCCTTATTTTAAATAATTTGCCACCATCTCCTCATACCTTGGGCCTCCCACAGCCTATGGGAAGCATTTACCAAGTCGGGAGCTGTGCCTTTATTTATAAGGGATATGACTGGGGTAGAATACCCAGAAACATCATAACTCATTATGATGGATATGCTCGATGTTACTTTACTAATGAGTATATTAAAGCCAAACCTATAATTCTTAAATTAGGATATAAAGGGAAAGGTTTGGGACCTTTCCAGAATGATATGAAAGAACCTTTTGACGTAGAAGTGTGGCCCACCCGATGTGGTGTGGGCCTATTTTCTAGTAAGGGTCAGCCATTCCCATTTGAGGATGTTGACCATCTTATATGTTACCAAGATTATTTGGATGAACGCGACATGGTGTGTTTAACGAATAAGATATTCACATGTAATATGCTATCTATAGCTAATCCTAAGATGATCGTTGAATCCGATGATGAGTTGGAAGGAGATATCTTTCATGATGTCTCCATTGAGGAATTATTACATAATGGATTTTATTTTGATGGCTCTATACCTAGTAGAGCCCAGCTTGAGGCCATGACTCCTCAAGATGAATTATCCAAGCTAACCTTGAAAGAATTACAAGAATTGGGTTTTTCACCCACCCCACCTAATTTTGAGAGAAATATACATATGGAAGTAGAAAATGTCATAAAAATTAACATTGGAACCGAGGATAACCCCCACATAATAAACATTGGATCAGAATTGATTCAAAAAAAATAGGATAAATACATTGCATTCCTTAAAGAATATGAAGATGTCTTTGCTTGGACATATGAATATATGCCAAGATTAGACCCTTCTATAGTTATGCATCACCTAGTAGTACACCCGAATGCTAAACCTATTAAATAGAAACTTAGAAAAATGCATCCTAAAGTGGCCTTACTAGTCAAAGGGGAGTTATAAAAACTCTTGAATGTTATTTTTATACAAGCCATTGATTATGTTGAATGGATCTTGAATGTAGTTCCAGTAACTAAGAAAGAAACTACTAAGGTTAGGGTTTGTACAGACTTTAGAGATATTAATGTTGCATGCCCTAAAGATGATTTTTCCCTTCCCAATTTTCCCTTCCCAATACGGATCAGATCATTGATTTTACTGCTGGGAGTGGAATGATATCCTTAATGGATGGATTTTTTGGTTATAATCAAATCAGGATAGCTCTTGAATATTAGGCTAAAACAACCTTTATTACCCCTTAGGGGACTTTTTGTTGGAAAGTGATGCCATTCGGGTTGAAGAATGCAGGCGCAACCTATCAACGAGCCATGACTTATATCTTTCATGATATGATGCATGATATACTACATGATTATGTAAATGACATTATAGCCCATTCTACTGAATAAGATGACCATTTAGATGACTTGAGGAAAGTATTTGATCGATTAAGGGAATATCTTATTCGATTGAATCTAGAAAAATGTATATTCAGAGTTAAGTCAAGTAAATTATTAGGTGTTATAGTTTCTTTACGTGGCATCGAAATTGACCCTCTCAAGATTATGGCTATCACTGATATACCCGCACCTACAAATATATCTGAATTACGGAGTCTACAAGGTAAGCTTCAAGCTATCCATCGCTTCATTGATAAGCTGGCGGATAAAATTGGACCCTTTCTTAAGCTTCTTAAGAAGGATGTCTCTTTCCATTGGGATGACGAATTCCAGGAAGCATTTGAACTCCTCAAACAATATCTTCTTAACCCACCTGTACTTTTTCCACCTAAACCTGATCGCCCATTTATCTTGTATATTTTTGCTTTAGATTTTGCTTTAGGAGCTATGTTAGCTCAACTTGATGATGAGAAAAGAGAGCGTGCTAATTATTACATTAGCAAAACATTAATTAGTTATGAAACTTGCTACACAACATTAGAGAAGTTATGTCTAGCAGTCATATTTTCTACATAGAAAATACGTCATTATATGCTCAAACATAAAACATACATTATTGCTAAATCTGATCCCTTGCGGTATCTCATGAGTCGACCTTATTTATCTATTCACATAGAAAAGTGGGTTCTTGCACTAAGCAAGTTTGAACTCATGTTTATAGGACAGAAGTCTGTTAAGGGTCAAATCATAGCAGATCAATTAGTTGCTGCACCCTTAGAGTCCACCCATCCCCTCGTCATTGAGTTTCCTGACGAATGCCTTAAATTAGAGGCAGATCATTCAGAGCAATGGTCCTTATACTTTGATGGAGCCCGATGCATGAGTGGGGCTGGTGCAGGTATTATTTTGATATCTCCACAGAAACATCTCATACCTCTATCCTTTAAATTAATGTTTGCCTGTACTAATAACACTGCTGAATATGAGGCTCTCATCCTTGGATTACGAGAAGCCATGGCACTAAAAATTAAAAATCTATTAGTTTTTGATGATTCTCAACTTGTTATAAATCAAATTAATGATGTTTATCAGACCATAGATGATAAATTGCACCCATATAAAGCATATGTATTACAATTAATATCTTTATTTGATCAAGTTACCTTGGAAGCTATTCCTAGAACTAGCAATCGTGCGGTTGACGCTATGGCCGTAGCTGCATCTCTTTTACCCTTGGAGTTAGATGACGAATATGCTACCATCATTATTCATCGACTCCAGGAACCCGCTTCAATTAAATCATGCTTGGAACCTTTGGACATGTTTCTAATCAATGAAACTACTCCCAAACTTTGGTACACTAATATCCTCAATTTTCTTCAAAATGGGACCTTCCCTGAAGGTTTTAATAGAAACCAACATCGGTTATTACGTAGACGAGCAAGTCGCTTCGTCATAATTGGCAATACCTTATATAGGAGATATTTTGAAGGTATCCTACTGAGATGTTTGAATCTAGAAGAGTCTAGATCAACTTTGAGTGAATCCCATGATGGATCTTGTGGGGGACACTTTAGTGGTAGCGCCATTGCTAAGAAGCTCCTTAGGATAGGATATTTTTGGCCTACCATGGAGAATGATGCACATGATTACATGTGCCATTGCGACAAGTGCCAAAAACACGCTGACCTTGTCCATGCGCCTACACAAGAACTACAGGCTATTTCATCTCCTTGGCCCTTTTCAAAATGGGGCTTAGACATCATCAGAAAAATCAATCCTGTGTCATATGATGGACACAAATTCATCATAACCGCCATCGAGTATTTTACGAAGTGGGTTGAAGCTATGCCCTTAGCTTCTTGCACTGGAACTCAAGTTTCCAAATTTATTTTTAATCAAATTATTTGTAGGTTCAAAATTCTTGCAAATCTCATCTCAGATAATGGAACTTGTTTCAAAAATAAATATGTAAAGAAACTATGTCACAAATATAAAATTCAACATCGTTGGTCCACTCCCTATTATCCTCAGGGTAATGGCCAAGCAGAAGCATCTAATAAAACATTAATTAAAATCCTCAAAAGACTAGTCAATAAATCTGGTCGTGATTGGCACATTCAATTATATCCTGCTTTGTGGGCTTATCGAACTAGCATTCGTACTCCCACGGGCACTTCACCTTTTGTTTTGGTTTATGGTGCTGAAGCTGTTTTTCCCTTTGAATTAGAAGTTCCTTCTTTGGCTCTGCTACTTCAAGATACTGAAGTAGGAGATGAATATCATGTTGGCAGATTTAGTCAGCTGGAACTCCTAGATGAGAAGTGCATTAATGCTTTGGAGCATCTTCGTGCCTACCAAAACAAGCTCAAACGAGCATATCTCAAGAAAGTTCATCATCGATCCTTTGAGATCGGTGACCTCGTCTTAAAAGAAAATAAAAAAAATACTAATGCAACTAAAGACCTTAAAGGTAAATTTGAGCCTAACTGGCTTGGGCCATATATTATCACTGCTAAATTTGGATCGGGAGCATACATATTAGCTACCTTAGATGGTAAAGATCTTAAAGAACCAATGAACATTATGCATCTTAAGCGCTATTATGCATAAATCTGGTAATTTCATCACTGTATATATTATACATATTGTCTTCTTTTAGTAATTCATATAAAAATTTCAAAAATAGTAATATTATGTATTATCTCAATTCATAAATTCAAATCAAAATCTAAACAAAATCAAAATCATCAAAATCCTCAAAAACATCTTCTATTTTTGCACCTATCAATTCTTGAAGTATTGCAGTTATATTTTCAGTTATTTTGGATAAATTAGCATTTATTTGGAATCCCTCACTTTCACACTCACATGAATAAATATCTTGATATTTTTGGTATGATTATTAATCTCTCTTATATCGAAGTCCACAGTTGAATTAAATAAAGTTTTGAGCATAGAGAACTGATCTTGTTATTTACTTGAACCAAGTACACCTTTTCACATTAAAATGATTTCATTGCAAATTCAAAACGATGCTACATAGTAGAAGTGGTCTTTTGAGAGAAAAGTTTCCCCTGCTATCCTATCATGCACATGGTCTAGAATCTTTGAGAATTGACAAAAGGACAAGCTCACCCCTGCCCAAAATAAAAATCCCTTGCTCTACAGCCAATCCGAGCAAGTATCCCTAGTATAGCAAGAAAAAGAAAAAGAAAATCAAGAAAAATCATGAGAAAAAGAGAAAATTATTCAGAAGCATTATCATCTTGTACCATCTCAGCAATATTTCAGCATTATCTCAGTGTCAAGCAAAAATACAAAAAAAAAAGAGAAAAAGAAAAGAAGAAGCAAAAAGCAATAAATCCTTTCCCCTACCCTTTGAAAGAAAAGAAGGGTGAATGAGCTTGAATCCCCGGAATTCTCAATTATTCGAAAACTGTGAGGTAAGCCCCATAACAGGTGGTTTGTGCCCAACCCGCTTGGCCTTGGGTAACTCCTAGCGTGGTGATATGTCTGTCACATTAGCGACCTTCTTTTGTACATACCTATGTCCGCTCATGGATCAGCTAGCTCTTGATGACCCGACTTACATAGTAGTCTAGGACGGTTACATGCATATAAATCATGGTCAACGAACACTCATTTGGTTAATTCAAATTACTTGTATCAAATTATCTTGCTCAAAATTGGTAAATGAACAATACAATTGCACACACATTTGTGTTTGAGAGATTTTGTATCATTATGATAGATCAAGATCGACAATGAACTCACATATGCACATGGGGTTCCTTATAAATGTCAAATTTGTCTTTGAGATAATTTAAAATATTTATGCAAATCTTCTGGAATAATTTGATTTTCTTACTTGAGAATAACTGCTTAGCGTAAAAACAATTAAATACATTTTTTCAAAAAACCAAAAAATTTCTTTCAAAACATGTTCAAAAATCTAGCAATAAAATCACATTTATATATTTTCAACTTTTGCAACGATGGTATAGTTCCTAAACCTAAAATTGGAATGTTATGCCTAGTGCAAGTCCTCATTTTTCTATTTTCTGTTTATCTCAAAATCAAAAATCAACTATGCAATAAAACTATTACATCAATTTCTTCTTTGGATTTCACGATGATGGTATAAGTCTATACCTAAAATTCTATGCCTAGCGCAAGCCATCGTTCTAATTTTATTTTCCATTTATTTAATCCATAAAAGCATATGGCTTAAATCATTATGTTACACAATTGTGCTTTAAAAAGAACGAAAACTTTTTTATTTTTCATTTCATTATGTCAACATTCAGTTTTGCGACGATGGTATAATTCCTAGGCAATTGTTCAAATTTCTATCACACTTAGGAATTTTATGCCTAGCAAAAATCATATTTTTAATATTTCATGCATAATATTTTCATGGAAATCTGAAAACAAATCATCACCATCATCATTTTTCATCATCACAACACAAAGTCTTAAGAAAGTCTCTTAAGCACCCTTTTACTTTTAGCAATATTTCTCTCATAACGGGATTAGCTTAATGACCTAGCGAGCGGTGACTCCATGAAATGGTCATGTAACAACGACAATGTCCTTTGAAATTATTGTTAGAAGTCCCTTTATTTTTCATCAAATCACACCACCACAACCAATTTGTTTACATCAGATTATTTCATTTAATTTTATAGCATGACATAAAATTATAATATTTTCAATGACATAATTACATGAATAATCAATCAACAATTCAAATATTAAAGCAGCATAAAACATATGCACAAGTCATATCACAAAAAGAATATATATATATCAAAAAAGTATATACATCATATCAAAATGGATTGGTATGCCACAATCTATACCCTGGCATACTCAATCCTCTCAAACATATATGGTCTATGTACAATGAGCAGCTAGTCTCGAGAAGCCCTCGAGCTCTCAGCCTCATCTCCTCTCCCGCCCTGAGGTGGAGGAGGTGGTCCCATCGAGGTCCATGCTGTATCATGGGTCCTCGACGTCGATCATGATGATGTCCTCGATGACCCCATCCTGATCGGCTTCGCAATGTTGGCTGGCAGCGGTATCCTCTGCCCCTCTGGAACCACATGATAGTACAACCCTTGGTAGAACGTGATCTGTGCAATAGCCCGTGCCAGCTCCAGAATGCTCGCCCCTCCGCTCCGAGCCTTGAGTCATGAAGCCTCATCCTGGAGAGTCTGCACCTCAGCTCGTAGGCGGGCATTCTCTTCCCGGAGAGCCACCATCTCATTGCTCTCCCCCACCTCGACACCCTTGCCCTTATCGGGTGATGGTGGCCTATCCCTCTACTAAGAAGGGAGTCTCTCCCTCCTCTCTGAGCTGTTGTTATCTCTCCGAAGCCTATGGTACTCTCCGACATCTCTCCTGAGGAGGTCATCACTAATCCCTCCCTCCATGACCCCTCATTGCATCGATGGTAGCCTGGCATCGCCTCTCCATCCGTTGCACTACAGCATGCATCGGACCCTGTGCCCTCATCATCCGAGGAGGGTGGATGCCTGCATACCAGGCATCATACCCATCTGCTACCCCTACGTCATCCCCATCCACTAGCTGAATGGGGGCATCATCAGCATCTTGACTCCAGAACCACTGCATGTCTAGAGCCCCACTCAATGTGGTACTATCCCGAATAGTCTAGGAGTACTCATAATCCCTAAGAGAAGGGATCCCCTGCTGTAGACCGAACTACCTCAAAACTCGGTCATAGCGGTGGAGCTCTACCTCTCCCCACTCTGTCCTCAACCAGATGACTCGCCTAATGTGAGCCAACTCCTGTCCATCCTCTGCCCACCCTGGATGCTCTCTCCATGGTCTCCAGGTGATCTGATCTGGGGTGAGGTCGTCTAGCAACCTCCGGGACATCGACAGATCTATCCACCATTGTGACCCTCTCTGGAGCCACCAATAGAAAACCTAGGGTCTCTCCTGATCAACTCCTATCAGTGGAAGCCCTATCGGCCTCTACACCGCAATGTGCTCCCAGCACCAAACCTATAGCAGCGATGTCAGCACCAGACATCGACCTCCCTTGTATACGACCCCGTAGAGGATCCTATACAAGTGGCATAGTACAAAGCTACCCCAAGCAAACCTATATCCATGGTCTCTCATGTCATAGACCACATCTAAGAGGAGCCACGGTAACCTGCATCCACTCTGGTGGCATAGAAGAAGGCCACCCACCACCCCTACCAAAACTTGGGTCAACCGAGATGCCCCAGGCATCTGCCTCAAAGACTCGATGTTCACTCCGCCCTTCTCCAGGGTGAAGCTCGGGTCCACGCACAGTCTCATCATAGCATGGCCCTGATTGGCCGCAGGAGTCATGAACCGCCCATGTATGGGGATCCTCAAGATCCTCCATACATCCTCTAGAGTGGGAGTCATCTCCCCTATCGATAGCTAGAAGTAGGATGACCCCGGATACCATCTCTCTGCTAGGGCCATCAGTAGCCCCATGTCCGTAGGAATCTGTGGCATTTCTGCCACATGCTGCAGTCCGACCTCCACTAGCCTGTCTCGCTCGGCCTGATCGAGCATGGCTAAGTCATCCCTTAGACCCTCGTATTTCCACTCTCGACTCTTTAGCAATCCCCTCTGCAAAATAAACAATAAAACAACAAAACTCATTAGTACCTAATCATTAAAATCAATTTCATCTCATAAAAAAAAATGATATCGCCCATTATTGGATGATATCGTACCAAATTTAGCAAAATCATCCTTAATAGGATGAAATCGTCTCTGATTCTTCAATTTGGGAATCACCCCTTATTGGACGGGATCGCCCCTATTTCTTCGATTTTGTCCTCAGACGAAATCGGCGATATAGGGACGATTTCGGCAAAATTGGGACGATTTCGTCCCGACGTCGTCGACGGCCTAAAAACGGCCGTGACGCCCAAAAACAATTAAAATTCAACTAAATAATTAAAAAAATCAAGCTAAAAACATAATACACTAGGTTTAGATCCTTACCCGCAACCCGTACCGGACCTCTGTCGATCTGTGTGTCGTTTCCACCATTTCGCCTGCAGAGCTCTGAAACAACGAAAGTGAACAGTAAAAATGAATTAGGGTTTTACCCTATTTTTCCTATTTTTATTTAAAAACAAACATTTTTTTAATTTTTGCTTTTTCGCGCTTTTACCTCAAATGTTCGATTTGGGTAAAAACTCGGAGGGGGCACCATAGCAAACAGTTGTACGATTCGACCTAGAATCGTCGTCTAAAAAATGGAATAAATTTTTGCTTTCTCGTAAAGCGTGAAGAACTCATCTTTAACGCATTTTCTTTGAAAAATTCGCTAAAGAGGGGGAAAAATGTAGCACCCTAAAATTGGCGCAATTAAACCCTCAGTAAAAGATAAAAATTTGAATTTTAACCCCGAAACCGCCCGTTAACCGCTCACCTCATTTTTCATGCCATTTTTAGAATTTGTTTTGACCGTTGGACGATATCATCGCCGATCTGATGATATCGTCCCAAATCGGATGAATTCATTTGGAACAGAACGTCCAGACGATTTCATCCCAAAACCAAATTTTCATAATTAGCTTCTGTTTCAACAACCTCTCCAACTCGGGTAGAAGCGTGTCTGCGTGGTTGGAGATTCCTACGTTGGAGATCTCCCAGATTGGGATGATCCCCAACCTCCTAACCTTCCCCTAATCCTATATAAACTAGGATTTTCTCAGTTTATCCCCCTGCCTGGCTCCCTGGCTGATCATTTCCCTGCAATCTTAGCTTTTGTTGTGTTAGAACATCCTATTCCCCATCATTTGCATTTGTGTTTTCAAGTTTTATTGCAGGATCTCATTGTATTTCAGTCGGAGGAAGCTCGGATCGTCGCAGGCGATTCAACCACAATTTTGGATGATCCTGACGAGATCGGCGATGATCTCGTACGATTGCAGATGATTTTGACTGCAGTTCAGATTGGGGGCAATCAGAGCCCTGAGTTTGCATTTTCTATCCCTTTTCTTATTTAAATTATGCATTATATTAATTTACTTCTGTTCTGCATCTTGGAGTTCACCCCATTTAGCATATTTGCATGATAAAATTCAAAATTAATTATTAAAACATTGCATCCCATTTGATTAGATATCTAGATTTATCATTTAAGCATTTATACTCTTATTTCTATCATTTTGTATCATTCTTGCAATTGTATTTTTGGTTTTTGGTGTCTGTTTTCATGATTGTAGGTTTCTAACGAATTCGTCTGATGAATTCGTCAGGTCATTGACGATCTTGACTGATCTCAGATGATCTCATGTGATCTGGATGATTTTGTACAATTACAGATGATCCTGTCATATCCGGGACGATCTGGACTCCTACAAGCTTCAGAATCTTCATCAGACATCAGAAATCAGGTGCACTCTTCTCCACTTTAGATATTCTCTGTATTTAGGATTCATTTATGTTTGTTGTCTTCATATAAACCAGAAATTTCATATAGAATAGCTTAGATTCATTTTGGCCAACCTAGGAATCTGAATGATTGAACATAAAATGAACACATCAAACCCATTCTCGACCTAGGCATGGAAACTGCCACTCAAAGTTTCCTGGTGAACCCCACCATCCATCAAAAATTCACCCTTATACCCCTCCCTCGAGAGGCACGACCTTCAAAGGGCCTCTCCATCCGAGGTATTGTCCCATCCTTCTCGCATCCCCCTTTCGGGCATGGATCCTTTAGCCTGAAGGTAAGGGTGCAAAAAATTTGGGTGATACACCTCCTTCATCCTTTAATATAAACACTATTGCTTCTGTTCCACCCAATGTAAGTTATCCATAAAATGCCACATAAAACCAAAGTATCTAAATTTTGAATCCAACATCAGGGTTTCAACATACATACATTCTTCTTTTGGGAAGTCTGAGAAACATACATAGTAATCTAGAAATTCAAAATTTGACAAGTGTTGTGAATCAATTGGTTTCAAGAATGGATATGATTCAACCATCAGGGTTTACATACATCTATAAATAAATGTGTAGTCATCCATTGGATCCTATTGTTGCTGCTAGACCTTATCCTAAGCATTTTCCTATGCCAGTGTTTCCAATCTATAAAGGGACTGAAGATCTAATAGAATATTTGAGAGGATTCATGATAGCTTGTCATGATATTATTTATGATGATATGCTCTTATTAAAAACATTACCAAAGAGTCTTGTTGGAGTGGTATTAGAGTGGTATTATCGGTTGCCCAACTATTCTTTGAAGAGTTTTGAAAAGACTACAGAGATGTTTGTTCATCATTTTAGTGCTTATATTGAAAAGGAAGTAACAATGAGAGATTTATATGATTTAAAGCAAAGTAAAGAAGAATTTTTTTCAGATATTTTAGCCTGTTGGAGAATTTTAGTTGGCCGATTAAGACAATATGTGTCTCATAAAGATATGCTTGATATATTCATTGGTAATTTACAAGAACAATTATCTTATACTTTAGAAACTACTACTATCACATCTTTAGATCAAGAAATTGAGTTAGCCAGAAAAGTGGAATAAGCTCTCATTAGAATAGGTTAGCTCAAGATTAAAAAATATAAGCCAACTAAGTCTCAACCTAAGAATAATCTTATAGGTGGTAATAGTGATAGTAGGCCTATTAATAATGTCAATAACAGCCTATAAAATATTGTACTTCAAAAACCTACTCAAAGTAACTTCACAAGACTTAATATCCCTATGGAAGCATTTTAAAAGTAACTATTGGATGCTAAAGAAATAGAATAACCTCTAGTAAGACAGCCAGATACTACAGCTCATTGGTATAAAGTAGTTCAATATTCCACTTATCATAGACTAGAAGGATATTGGATGAACACTTGTAAGAAACTGAAGCATGTCGTTCAATATTTGATTGATGTAGGATGCATTGATTTAGGAGATCTCTAATCAACAAGTATTCAAACTCCTACTCAAAAAGTTCCAACAACAAACCAATATATGGGGATATTTAAGGATCCTCTACCTAAGCATGAGCAACAAGCAACAAAGCAAGTGGCTCATCAATATGATTCCTTATGCCATTGAAATATGGTTGGTATGGTTGGGGTAACTACAAGGGAACGGGCTCAGAATCAGCAACATCATCAAGGACAAATTTTAGTATCTCAACCCAGTTCAATTTTAAAGGAGAATCAGAGAAGAGATTCACCTACAAGGATTCCACCTATAGTATTGAGGTCATAGTCACAGGTTTCATTTGATCTTTATAAATAGTTATCTAGTACTCTAGAAAAGATATCAGTGTTAGAAATTTTGCAGGCTTCTCTCGATCACAAAAATGCTTTAATGAAATTTTTATAACAACAATTTGTTTCCCCAGATATCCCTCTTGATGCCATAGTTGACACCATAGGTTCTTTTGGTATAGATCATGTCTTATTATCAGATGATGATAAACCTTCCTCAAACTTACATGGAGATTCATCACTTTACATCACTACACTTATTGCGGATACCCTTATCAAGTGATTTTGATTGATAATGGGTCATCCCTGAATTTGTGTACATATCAATTCTTTCAAAATTTTGGATTAAAATAGAAATATTTAACAAAAACTAATATCATCATTAAAGCTTTCAACAATGAGTCCCAAGAAGCCTTTGGTGTCATATATCTCCCCTTAAAATTAGGGTCAAGAATATTGGATACTTTATTTTATGCAGTACATTATCCTATATCCTTTAATCTTATGCTTGGGTGACCTTGGATCCATGCTATGAAGGCTATCCCTTTTACTTTTCATCAGTGTCTCAAGTTTGAATTCAATAATTAGGTTATCACCATTCTAGGTGACCCTCGACCATTTGAATTTTGTTAAAATATAGAGTTAGCTCAAATAGATTCTTATTCTTGTCCTTCTATTTCTTCAACAATTTCCCCATGTTCCTCATCACAAATTTTTAAGCATTTTCAAAGTTTAAAAGTGAGTGAGGAACATAAGACCCATTCTTTCTCCTTGAGTCATGATAATTATTTTCTTCAAGAGCCTCTTATAGATCTAGCCAAGTTACCAGATTCACCTCGAACTATGGGCTTACCTCATAATAAGGGTGATGTTGTACACATTGGTATGTGTGCTTTTATCTTTGGAGTTATGGCTTCTAAAGAAAAGCTTCATGGTAGTAACCCATCTCTCAATGGGCATTATTTTTCTCAATGCTATCTCACTAATGACTATCCCCTTCCTAAGCAGATTATGTTCGATATGGGATATGAAGTTAAAGGATTGTGACCATAACATAAGCATATTCAAGAACCCTTGGATGTTGAGATTTGGCCTAGGATGTGTGGTATAGGTTTTATACCTAATAAGAATGAACCTTTACCTGTTGAGGATGATGACCATCTTATGACTTATGTAGAATATATGGAATATCAAAAGTTATCAATAGATGATAATAAAGTGTTAATTTTTCTTTTCCCATAAAGATAATTTATTGTAATATGGTTGGCTCTATTTGTTCCAAAGATAACTCTACTTCTATTCTAGAGAATTATGAATCTTTGTATGATGACTTTTATGTTAAAAGGAATGGTGCTATTAGAAAATGTTGTGATTATCATGCCATGAATGTTGAACGAAGAACCTTAAAAGAGCTTCTTTGTGATTTTGAGGATGTCTTTGATCCAACATCTCATGGCACGCCCATTCATTTTGATAAGATGTATGGTGCATTTAGGCTTTGCATTGATTTTAACTCTCCATAAATTAAAAAACAACAAAAAAATTTCATATAGTTGCATTTGCATTTTCCATTGCATTTTTCTCCTGCTTGCTCATGCTGCATTATTTTCTTGTCATCCTTGCATGATTTCTTGACATATAACTTAACACCTTGCATGTCTTCCTATCATAAATGCATTATTAATTGTTCATGACTGCTTGCTCATATAGATTTTGGAGATCCTACGACAATGGCATGTGATGATACCTAGTTAGGTCATAGATCGCATGCATTGCACTTTTCACTAGGACTTTGATGCCTAGAAATATACCCCCTAGGGATTATTTCTCTCTTTCTTCTCTTATTCTTCTGGTCACTTATTTTCCTTTTCTTGATTTTTTTCATGATGTTGTCCAAAATTTTCTTCATAGTCCCACTCTGGGATAGCATTTGCATAATATTTTTATACATATTACACCCCATATGGGATACTCATACATCCTAGCAGGTATTGCACTATTCACAATATTCTATTGGGTCATACTCTCTTTTGACTCAGTAGGCTCAACACCCCATTACAAGATAAGCTCCTTGATCATTTTCAATAGACCTCGGTATACATCCTATCAGGTAATCACCTCATAGTAGTCAATAAGGGAGCAACCACCCATAATGTATCAAACCTCCACACACTCATTCACATTAATACAAATACTACACCCATAGCAGGTCTAGCTACCTCATTTATCTGATCTACAGTGTCTGGCTACACTGGTTCATAGCAACCTATACTAGCCTTATACTTTAGATCGTTCATTCTTATCCTTTTCTGATGGTTGACCTTTGGACCCCCCTATTTTCTCTTCTTCTTCTCTTGCTCCTCTTCTTCTTCTCTTCCTTATCTTCTTATTTCTTCCCTCTCTTTTCTCTTTCTTTTCCTTCTTCCTTATCTCCTTTTTTTCTTTCTTTCTCTTGTTTTTCTTTTGTTTGATCTCATTTATCCTTCCTTATTATCCGTTTTCTTCTTCTATTTGCATTCATTCACCCTAATTTAGTGTGCATTAGGATTTTTTGCATACATAAAAACACTTTAAATAAACAAGCAAAACATATAAAAACATGCATTAAAACATTTCACATAGAACACATAAAATCACAATAAATTCGTAGCTATGTATTACTCATAGGAAAAAGAGTACATCGTGTGAGGTTGGTGTACCACAATATATACTTGGTACACTTAACCTAGAGATGCACACTACAATCAAAAATTAGTACGTCATCCTAATCCTATTTTTAACCTATCCTAGCTCTGAGAGCCAGCTCCATATGGCCCTCCCTGGAGTGGAGTCAATCTTAGCTATACCACCGACTGCTGAGATATCGTCGATGCTCATGATCGATATCATGACCTAATAATTGACTAAAGGGATGGAGGAGGCTCCATCCTCCACTCTATAGAGATAGTTTCACAGTAAGCCATCTCAAAAAACATGGCTCTTCGAATGGCTATCTCCAACCTATCATCGATACACTGTAACTCTTCCTAAAGGAGTTGCACTGTGTCCCCTACCTAGATTCTCTCAATGATATCTAGACCCTCAACCCTAGCCCATTGGCACTCTCCATCCAGCCGAGCCACCTCTCCCTATATTCGAGTGACCTCTACCAGTGCATTTTTCCTCTCAGTTTATCATTGGGTCATTTGTATCTGTAGAGAAGCTAGTTGTACCCATAGCTCCTCTATCCCCTATATTTGGGATCCCACCGCTACTGATGTAGATTCCTCCTTAGGATCTATGACCTGTGGCCCCTTTGCCTATGTGGGGGTATTTGTTATCTCTACCTCTCTAGTCCCTACTCTTGGGATGGTCTCCTCTACTACCCGAATCCAAACTTGTATTAGCCTCTATCTAGGCATAGTAGGAGCCTATAGTGCCCTCTCTATGGCCCTATAAGCTACCTCTTGGAATACTCATTGCATACCCAGATCCATCACCTAGCATCTCTATACTGGTACATGCAAGAATATCCCTTGGGATGCAACTTTTATGTACCACCGCCTGTACTTGATGGCAACCCCTAGGAGACACCAATA